>JAAZTK010001305.1:0-14580 GCA_036507255.1 Megalothorax incertus
TCATAACTCAAAATTTGGATATGCTCCTCAACTCAAGAGCGATTGGAGCAGATAAGGAAATGCACTGTAAATTATTAGAGAATCCGCGAGTAATTAAAATCTCTCCCTCTCAGCTCTCCTTTAAAATTTATATCAGGTATGCATTAGGTGTGAACAGACTAAAAAGCTAGTAAAATGACCTGCCCTTTCCTCTTACAAGTTGACCGAATAGGGATCATGATGGCGAAGGCTTGTCCCCCAGAGGAAATAAGTAATTACTGAAAGAGGAATGGGATTGAAATGCAAATTGGATTTAATTGGGGTTGGGCTCAGGCTAAATTTTATGGGACTTGTGCAAAATCAAAGAATTTATTAGCAAATCCCCGTCCAAAGTACATTGCGTTTTATCCATATAACTTCAATGATTGACAAAGCTTTTAAGATCTCCAGCCCATTTAAGGGGGTAAAACAACAGAGGCATATGCATCTCTATTTGGCGAATTTTAATAAGCAAAAGAAATGTCTGAAATTCTGAAAGTTTTGCCCCCAAATTAAGTCCAATTTAAAGTGAGTTCAGACGGGTTTTGACTCAAAAACCAGTACTTGCTATACAATCAAATTGGGGGAATTTCATAGTTCAAATCATGTCGATAAAACTCTAATTTCCTCTTTGATGGCAAACACAGATTGAGGATAATAATATGATGACTGAAATTTGATTTATTGCTTGCGAAAGCGATAGATATTACGACAGCTTCTGCAAATCCACACTCTCTCCTATGCAAATTTTAAGCAAATCGGAAGCCAAAACTAATTGACCTGACCTTTACCTTTCAGCGAAACCGACGGAATTGCTGTTTCAAACTCTTCCTGACCTATATCTGATCCTGAGCAAATTATATGCAGGCTCAGGAATTTACTCGAATTTAGATATTTTAATGAGCAAAAGTGCATCCAAAATCTCAATCCCTAAACGATAGGTCAGGAGACTCAGGAGGAGAAATCCAGACTTTTATAATAAGGATTTAATAGTTCATTGCCTTAAATTGATTCTCAGATTAGCCAGGATGATAAAAATCTAGACCTCTCGAGTTTCCCCCATTTGAAATAGGTAATAATAATATTTATTTGGTAGGAATGTGAATCAGATTTATTCGCGGAAGAAACAACTTCGAGACTCGGAAGAGATTTCTTTAGATTCCCCCAGAACTTTCCTATGCGTATTAAATGATGTCTGTACGATACTTAAATAAATGCCATAATAGGGAGTATGTAATCTATGATCATAATCTACACATGATAGCTTAAGGGGTGGGAATAATTAGATGAGTTGGCGATAAGCGGGCAATTACACGAAGTTCGGTTAAATATCATTGATTGGATTTATTGCGTGTGCCACATATGGATAGATAATTGGAGAAATAGATATACCTAGGTAGGAATATGTAGAAAGTTTTTAAAGGACTTGAAAGAAATGGAGGAAATATCGGGAAAAACTTGCAGCACAAATTATGAAATTGAGTTACAATCTATTTATTCGGAATTTATTATGTAAAATTAACAACTAACAAGGAGCTGACAAGCAAGCTTTTTGCGAATCCTCATAAAACTTTAAGTTAGTAAAGCTTCCTTCCGCCCAATTACGAGTATATCTCAGGATCAGAATTTCTGGTCATTTTGAGTTTTATCTTATAATATTAACACTCATATAATATTAATACACTCAAACGTATATCATATATTATTATGTACTACTAGGTAGTACTACGATACATACCATTGAATAATGAATGAATAGTACAAAATCTGTACTATTGTATTAGTACCTAGTAGTACTACAGTAGTACTACTACTGTATTAGATTTTGTACTATCCGCAATCTGTATAAGTTTTATATGAATAGTATTACTTGAATACAATTGAAGTTCAATAACAAAGCTTGTATGAATTTGATAGGCATTTTTTGGTCCAGGTTACCTTTTTAATTTAGAGTCATTGTAAAATATCCAAATCTGGACAGGAGATTTCCTTGAATGAATTCCTGTCTGAAAACTCTAACTTCCCGATAAATCTTTGAATCAAATCTTTGTGGTCTAATTCTGCTCTACACAAAACTATAATATTTACCAATCTGACAGTTCAACTTATCATGAATCTCTTCAAGGGGAGCAATATGATTCTGGAATGCTTATTTTTGATTACTTTGATCAGGAGTACTCGAGGTTTGGTTTACTACAATATATATGAATAAAATAAAATTCCTGATATTATTAGTAGGTATATATTCGTTCCTTTGTTTTTAGGTATCAAATGCTGGTCTTGCGATTCACCTTATCTATGTACGCCGCCCAAGGTCGTAAGCTTGGATGATTTTGAGACAAATGGTGATTAATATCATATAGTAAAAAATGTTTAAAAAATGTTTTTGTCTGTAAACCTTTCTTCTTTATATTTATTTTTGTGAAGAATGGTGTTGCATAAAGGAAGCTTGGTGGGTGCCAAAAGATGGGGGGAAACCTCAAATTCGGGAAATAAAGAAATATAATTCAGACCCAAATGACTCCGGGATGACGACTGTTGGTTGCAAAAGAAGTACCGAACATGATGATGGAGCTAAAATTAAAATCGCCAGATGCTGTTGCGACACGGATGGTACTTTAACATATAATTTATGGTTATGGTTCATTGAAATGATTAAGCTAATTTATATTAAAGGATGCAACAAGGAGCTGAATATTAGTGCACTCGAAGGTCCCGATGGATTTGTCGATGGAGGATGCCTAAAAGATCGGGCTATTAATGTATTAGTGTTGATGAGCTCATTTCTCACACTGCCACACCAAATCTCGTTTCTTCTCCTTGGTGGCTTTGTATTACTACCTCATGCAAAAGGATCCCCAACAAATATGAGGGCCCTTACAGAAGCTGAATCGCCAAAAAATCTAGCGGCATTTATTTTTTCCCCAACCAGCGGCCCGATTTTGTATGCTGCAACTAACATGACTACTGGAAGCATTGAAAAAGGATATGGTATATTATCTAAAGAGCTTCTCAATTTGGTCGTAAATGAAGATATGGATGAGCCAAAAGGAAAGATTGTTCACATCCTAACCTCATCAGTAACTAATGAATATAAGCGAAATAAGGGAATATTTTCGCCAATGATGCAATGCCCTGAAGATTGGTTTGTGACGGAAGTTATGTCAGCTGTTGAAGAGGATAATACTGAGCCGGGGGGATCAGGGCTAAATCAAGTTACAGTGAAATGCTCGAGTCGGACTGATGAAAATCAATTTAAATGGCTGGAGACCAAATTATCAAAATTTGACAAGGAGTATAAGAAGGATGATAGGACATTTATCTATGGACAAGGACCTGTCAAATGTCCAGGCGGATCTTTTGCAATTGGATTTGGTTTGAAAAGTGATATGAAGGACGATGGTGGTGCTACTGCTTTTGGAATTCATTGTTCCCACCAGAAAAACTTTAGAAGAGATCTGCCCGGAAGTAGAAAAGGAGAATGGATTCAACCAGATTTTATGTGTCCAAAAGAGTCAGCTATCTGTGGCATCCGACTTCAAATTGAGCCAACAGAGAAACGTAAAATATCTGAATGTTATTTTTAATTTTGTATTTTCAAAAACTTCCTATTATAGTGTCAAAAACTAGCTGGTGGCAAAAGCTTTGGGAAACCATCAAATCTTTTTTTGTCAAAAGTAAAGATTACAAGGGAGCTGGCCTTACAAATGTGCAAATGCCCTGCTGCGAAGTCAATCAAAGATGCACTCCCCACGATGGTTGGGAGGTTTTGGCTTCATATGACAACACCAAAAGTGCCGAACCATTCCACAACAAGTTCACAAAAACGTCAGGAACTTCATCGTACGAGCACGACTCTAAGAGCGGATATAGTGAATCGGAGAAAACAGAAGAAACTGAGCACAAAGTTCATGCTGAGGCATCTGCTGGAATTCCTGGAAAGGCCAGTGCCAGTATCTCGTACGATTTCAAGAATAATGTCAAGACCTCTGAGAAGACTGGTTTCAATTGGGCAAATGTAGCTGAGCATACATTCAACGAGATGACCAAGCACGAGTACTCCTATCGTGTTGCCCCTTTTGTGAATATGACATTGGAACAAGTGGTATGAATCCTAATTTGAATAAATGAAAGAATTCAATAAATATTTATTTGTACACCTTTTGAAGGTTGGAACTTGCGGTCATACCAAGGTCTACACAGATCAATTGCGAAGAACGGATACAGACAAAAACGGGAAGCCTGTTGTCCAGTAAGTCATGTAAAGTTACGTATATCGTATTTAAATTGTTATTTTAATTGTACAGGAATTATACTGCTTATGATGGAGCTCAACGGGTTTTTGATGTCAATGTTCGAATCGCTTTTGGCTTACTGTCTATCCTACTCATCTGATGCCCTAATACCAAATCTCAACTCGGAAGAAGTTATCTTTTAAATATAAAATTGATGCATTAGAATTTTCCATAATTAGGCCAAGGTTTAGTCAATGCAAACGTATTTATATGAAAGTGTACCAATAATTCTAATTGCAAACTATTGTGAAAAGCCATTATTATTATTGTGAATAATAAAAATGAATCTTCAATCAATAATGATTAAATGCAGTTGGGAAATCCTTCAAGTATTGTATTAATCCTAAGTTCCTTGTGCAAGAATATCTAGATAATATCATACAATATAATATTAATCAATCTGTAGTATAAAGACTCTGTAACTCCTTTAATTCGATCCGGAGAAAAAACGTCCTGATTTGATGGCGTCTTTCCAAATTGATGGGTATCGCCAAACGGTATCGTTCTTTGAAATATGCGGGTAGGATTTGCAAACTTATTTTATAGCATATACGAGTAATACAAACTCAAAGTAATGTAATGGTATTATGGTCTCTCAAGATCAGGCTGTCACCTATATAAAATTATTATCGGGCAAATTAAAGCTTATTCTTATATATTATTTTAAGGAATTCTTGATTAAAACATTAGAATAGCTTGGACATGTCTTTAAAAATTATAAGGGTCGTGGATTCGCTGGGTTTGTTATTATTTTTAGTTAATACCTTTAAAGTTCATTTTGACATTTGCATAATCTACAAACCTCTCGAGTTGCATTATTGCATTGTATCAAGCAACTTGCACCTCGAGGTGATTACCGCGAGCCATATGTCATTCGGGAGGCTTTGGTTAAAATTTACGACCCATTTTCAATCATGATTCATGAATCATTGATGAACCCACACCTCCTTAATTATAATTTATAATGTATGTATAGATCACAGATTCATAATTTCATAAATATTTATAATCTCTTTCAATTAAAAATACAGGCAAAAAAGATGCACTCACTTTTTCAATCTCGGCAGAAAAATAGGACCTAGTGACTAGTCAAGCCTAGATTCATTGGGAATTCCAACATGGGCCTATCCTTTATTGAGTTAATTAAATATTTAAATCTATGCTTATATCATTCGGATTAATAATATTTAATTAATGCAATATCAGCAGTCACCAGGAACAGAATTTAATTGTTATTGCTGGTCATCTGCCGCTAAAAGCTTTTTAAATTGAGTAATTAAGAAATGGAATTGCCAAAAATTCCACCCTTTAATTACTACACAAGTACCTTCCTTAATCCATAATGACTTGGACTTATTCCTTCAATGTCCATTCAGAATTCAGATCCCAAAATTCATCTTACATAATCTCAGGGGGTGAGTTGACATTTTTCCCTTTGTGTATTCATAATTGCGAATCCTCCTTTCCCCTTCTAATTAGTCACCACATTTGTTCTACATCTGAAGAGCATGTAATCCACTGTCATCTCCCCATTGATTCAATTCATAGAATTACTGCTATCTAATCCATTACTCCTAGCTTTGTTGCAATTAAATCTCTGCATATAAAATGCAACAGTTTTTTACTGGGATTGTAAGTGCAATGGCAATCTCTTAATTGGCATTAATGAGAAAATATCAAATCCCCAAGTTTTTTATCATCATTTTAATATAATTATAGCCTTATTGGAATATAATATTTATGGTAAGCATCCGGCAGCCCGGCTAACTAATTCTAAGCGCCCGGGTAGCATTGCAAAAATGCTCAGAATCAGAAATATGTATTCCTTAATTGGATATATCTGTATATAGAAAAGTTACCATAAGAGAATACATATAATAAACTTGACCTCGATTAATTTGAAACTAATTAAAAGTTCAGAAAGTCTAAGCAAAGATCATGGGCTTCCAAAAGCTTCTCGTTCCCTGCTCCATCTTCAAAATGATTGGAATTGTAAGCTTAATTTTAGGGCCAGAATCCCCACTTTTCTAATCTTAACAATTAAACGCATTAAATTACGCTCTTTCAGACGCTAGGTCTGATTGTTCTCTCAATTTCCGGGTATGCTTTCGCCTTCTCCAAAGAAAAACTTCAATATACCAAGAGCTTCTTCAACCACCATTGGAAAGGGGACTATGAGGTGATCCTAATTACATTCTCACTCCTTGCCACTCTTGGTACAATCATCCTTCTTTTCATCATAATCTTCAAAAAGGGTCCAGGTTATCTCGGGACAATTCGATGCATTGTAATCCTTTATGTAATTGATGTGACGAAGATTTGACATTGAAATTTCATATTTAGGATCGAGTATTCCACGTTTGTGGAGCACTGGCGTACCTCACAGGGGCAACTTACCTTCTAACAGCTACAACGAGGGTTGACACACGAATGTGCAAAGTAGACTCGCTCTTCAAAGAAAAGACGGACTGTCGAAGGGATGTCCATTATCAAGAAAAGATTGGCGCTGTCATCTTAGCTTTCGTCAATGTCTTTGTGTATACAATAATCTCTATCCTCGCTGATGAAACCAATTGCTGTGATTGTAATCCAAGGTCCAAGGATGAAGAAGCCGGGTCAAAGAAAAAGGCGGGAGATAAACCCGGGTCAAATGGCGACATCCCCAGAAGGGGTTCAAAGGATATTGGAACTGGAGTCTCAATGGACCCCAACGGAAGGGACTCACCTGAGACTGATGAATACAACCAAATCCTAAAGGCTCAAAAGGAAATTGATCGAGCGAGGAAGGCAGTTGAAAAAGCCAACGCTGATATTGCAAGAGTTGAGGCGGATTCTCCAGACTCGGTCGATAAGGCTGCAAAAGCTCAAAAACAAATTAATCGAGCAACGAGGGCTGTGGAGAAAGCAAACGCGGAGATTGTTAAAGTTGATGCGGATCTTCCAAAATTGACCTCGCGGCCGGATGGAGGTCAAAATAGTGCCAAGAATTCTAAAATGCGTGTTAATAGTCAACTCTGATCGTGTAATATCTGTACTAATTTTTTATAAGATTTTTATCCAATATATCTAATATTAAATTTACAATATCAAACCTCTGCAAATCTAATTGCAATTCACACTTGTGCAATAATGCAATCATTCCAAAGGACAATTGACAAATTGCTTAATATTTATCTCGATAAAAACTTAATTATGCGCATTCCAATCAATGCCAATTAATTAAACTATCTACTCAAGGTCTCAATAGTGTCAATGTGTCATAATGACAAGAAAACATCAAATTGGAAATGAAAGCATTCGATTCAAAGAATAAGGGTTAAAAAGTTCAGGTCGTGGATCGAATGTACATTCATCTCCTTCATGATTTATGCAAAGTAGCTGAGAATATTAATTCTCAATGCAAAAGGTCTCTAATTTGGATTGGACATCGAGTATTGCTGTATCCGTAAACCTGTATGCAATTTATGCGCTACGAATATACAATAATTAACAGATTGAAACTGATTCCTGACCATGGCCATACTTATCTTTGGGGTTAAGTGACTTAAATCTTCAATTATAGCTAATTAGCCACTTAAAATGCAATCAGTGCATTGTAGCAAGAATAATGAGCAATTTCTTCAATTTCTGTATCAAAAATCCCCAAATCCTGTCAATCTTGTTTAGAGCCAACTCCCTCGGCTTACCAAAGCCAAAAAGTGAGCCACTTAAATCAACCATTAACTACAATACGATACCTGTACAGCTCCAAATTACTAATTAAACTTTTTGAAAGGCACTCTTGATTCCATCAGGCTTCGCCGCCCAATAACAAAGTCCTCAGGTTATAAGGAAGAACTTAAGATACCCCCAAGAAGGGGTGAAAAGTGCTCGTAAATTGCACATATAGCATTACATTGCACATCCTTATCCTTAATGCATTTACACCTTGATTGTTGATATAAATAACGCAATGACATTTCTTCCGATTAGATAGACTGGCTCTCTTATATCCATAATTAAATTCCAAATTCTGGCAATGCAATGTGGCAATGTGAATCCAATCACACGACCCCCAAGCTTTACACTTTGCCACTTTTAGTCCATAAAAAGTAATGGAAATTGCTCATTTCTAGCATTTCTTTCGAGCTTGCATCTGATCTTAACAGGTGTGACTGTACAAAACACATGTACAATTCGCCAAAAAGTCAAAAGAGCGGAAATGTGGAAAAAAAACTTTCGTTAATTATAATATTGGGGGGATTTGACTATTTGAACTGCATTCCAAAGTGTGATTTGACTCGAAGTCCAAAGAATTAAGTAAACTTGTATATGTATATGAAGTACTTGTTGCCTCTCATCCTCAGACTCAATAATTTATATCCTTTCATAGGGTTAACGGTTATTGTTATTGTCGAATTATTCCCACAGTAAGATCACGAATGGAGGATTGACCATCAAGAGAGAAATCTATCCATTCTCGGCCATTATGTACGTACAATTACCAGGATTGAAGTTTTGTGGGTAACAATGTTAAATTGTTAAATCAATCAATATTTGCACAAATCCCCCCTCAAAAAGCCATCCAATCATCTTTCGATTAATTAAGTGGAAAGTTTGAGAAGCGATCTCTAAACGTTGTGATCTCATTCCTAGTGGAAATTTGAGATAATTTACACTTATTGGCTAATTACAGTGATTTTAAGTCGCTCTCTTCCCCCGTAAATTGGTACGTTGCAAATTTGATGGCATCTTCTTTATTTGTTGCTTCGAACTCTCAATTTCAATTAAAAGGGCACACCTTTAAGATCATATACTACACAGTAAGGGCTCTCATTTCTCTCATACATTCTCTCTCGGTCATAGGTAGTAGAAGGAAAGTGGTTTCTTCCATCTAATTTGATTAATATTTAATTTAAAATGTAAGGCACGTCCCAGATGGATTGGAAGACAGGTACTTCTTCCACTATTCATTCATAAAAATCTTATGTGCTCGCATTTTATGGGAGGAGAGGCTAGCACTTTTTTGATAGAGACCATCCTCAATTGTTTTTGAATATAAATCCTCAAGGGATTCATATGAAATCCCTATTATTTTATAAAGGATTAACGCATTCTCTGAATTTGAATAAGATTTAGACTTTAGAGGAATTACTACATGCAATGCAATGCAAATTCTATTGGGGTTATAGTGGAATTTGATGGTTTTGGATTGGAAATGAATAAAAATGATGGGATTGGAAAGCTTCTACTTCTAAAGCTTATTAACACACGTATGTATAGGTAGTTCAAAGAGGATTAAAATTTTTAATGCTTTAAAAATGCAACTTTGAATTTAAATCCGTATATGGGTATTTGTTGGAGGATTAAATGGCTACAATTCAATATTTATGCATATTAAAAGGCCGGCTTTCAATCAGATAATTATCCCAAGGTGAGAATTCATCAATTGCATACTAATCTAATAATAGAGACGCATCAAGCACCTGAAGCTTGAGCTCAGCATTTGGAAATCCCCCAAAAAAGGACTTGAGTTGAGATCAGAGAGTCTTTATATTAATTTTGGGATGTTGACACAGACTTTTGAGTTTTCAATTGACGATTGAAGTGCTCATGAGCTCGTGTTCCCCTTTTAATCCTTTAAAGGCAACAAATTGGAGGATTAGAGCTCGAGTCTTAGCTAATAATCATCGGGATGAATCAATTCCTTTCATTCGGAGGTGGATAGAAGTAGGTAACAGAGGAGGATCCCGTTTCTTCGTGATGAAATGAATTTCCCAATCGAGCCGATGATATGGGAATTGATATGTTAAGGCATTTCCCTACCTTTAATACAAATATTGCAATATAATAATTAAATTTAAATGCAAATCTTTATCTTATTCAAGATCTGACCCTTTGTATATATTTGTAATTTAAGATTTGCCTAGATTTTTAATTTAATTTGTGCAAATCTCTCTAATTTCTAGATCCTAAATAGGATGTGCAAACACGAAGGATTTCCCAAATTTTTATACAATTTTTGAGGAGGGGCATCCTTACCGGCACTGTGTCCCTTTGCGGGGTTCCCTTATCTTCTCGTCTGCCTTTTCGTCAGAATAATAAACTCATCTGTCACATTAGCATGCTTTCCCATTATATCTCCCTATTCCGGCACACTCTCTGTTTACATTATAAATATTTAATTCGCAAGTAATTCCTTAAAGATTAGGGCTGACCAAGGAATTTATGAGCTGGTCTAACCCTATGAATATGGAGGGGGGATTGCATGCAGACGAAATGACGAGCCTCAATTCTAGTACAATGTGACGTGACGTGACATGACGAGACTCAACAAAAGAGGGATTAACGAGAGGGATGAATCAATCGAATTTGATTATAATATTTTTATAAATTGTACAACAGTTCAATTTATGAATCAACCCAAAGCTCGGTAAATCATTCAAAGTCCGCCCAAATTTATATCAAAAATTTCACTTTCAATTTCCCGAAAAAAGGCCGGTACTCGTGAGTAAGAGTACTTGTTCCTGTTAAAACCCCACCCACATGTTGAGGAAGACCTCTTTGAATAGTGTCTGTGTGACCCACCCTCCTCCTCCGCCTTGGCCTGTGACATCTTCCTACTCCAAAATAAATGCATATTATTTATGCGCTCAAGAGCTGTGGACAGGCGGATGAAAAATGACCTGTGAATTCAAACTATGCAAATTTTTTAAGGCCTGTTATGTAGATTATAAGCTAGGTATGTTTTGAGCCCATTACTCATGGAGGTTCAATGATTAATTAGGTGGATCAGAGGTCGCCTAATAATTAGAACCTCTTTCCGCCCAAAATGTACTTTTAATGGACTCGGATGCTTTAAACAATGCTAATCCTAATCCCACACCCAAAAGGAAGAGCCAAGTGAGAAAGAAATCACTTTTACTCTCAAAAGACTCCTTAAAAAGCTCCAATCTAGACGGGGATTGTCGTAAATTACAATGCATTTTGTGTCAACCGAAAGTAAATTCGCAAAAATCCCTTTTCTCATGTGTTTTCCATAAGATGTTCAAATATACCTTTAGGGGAGGTGTTTTGGTCGGGGCGATGCTTTAACAGTGTCGCGGAAAATGATATATCGAGGCAGATGAGCCTTTGGGGCGTAATTACACCCTCCCGAGAACATTATGTCCTCTTTAATAAGAGTTTAATGTATTTCCGGTGTGGTCTGGCCCTTCTTTTTTTTGAAAATAACAATAATTCAGAAAGTTAACGAGACTTGGGTAAGTCTGGGAGGATTGACCATTTGAGGTGTAATTAAAATGCTCAATTCGACTTGACCAAACCGATTGAAATTCATATCTCATTGCATCTATTCCATTGTTGACATTTCACATGCAATTTATCACTTGGGAGGGACGATTTCACACTAGTACGTTCATCGAATTGATTCAAAACCTGATCTTGGCCAGACTCAGATTGACCACAAATTAATTATCTGAGCACATTTAATTGATTAGAATGCCCCAGTAAATTAGAATACTTGATTTGCATGCTACCAAGCAGTTTGGAGAGGGGGCACACACGGGAACATTTATTGTTCTCGGAAATGACACAAAAGTCCACTATTTTTAAGATGGAAAGTTGCGGAATGAGTTGAATAAGAATTTCTATTGCTTTTTGATGATTCGAAGTGATAAGAATGAAATCTAAAGGAGTTAGGCACGTCTACAGAGTTTACGTTACTTTTTCCCATGATTATTGAAGGAGTTTGTCATTGTCAGAGCGCATAATGCTGATTCCAAGAAGCAATTGACATAAGAAGACGCGTTCTTTTTGCCCCAATTGGCTCATTCAATCCTCGTATGAGTGCAATCGCGTATAAAGATCATATATTTTGTATTTTGTTGACCATCAATGATCTTTAAAGGAGATACAGATACAATCTGATTGTCTACCTGCATTTCAATAAAAGTTAAATTATTCTGTTTTTAATAGAGAAATCCTCTCTGCGGGACTCCTTTATCCTTCCTGCACTGGAGACGCAATCGAAGAATAGATAATGAGGGGAGCGAATGAAGGGGTCCTTTCGCAATCTGAGCCATTTCATGTCATTTTTTATTTGCATTATTTTATAAAATTAATGCCAGTTATGTCACCACCAACTGAGGCTATGGCCATACCCCCAAAAATTTAATGAATATTTCAATGAGATTCGATTGTAAAGAATGCATTTACGGATAATTTTGAATTAAAAATCTTTAAAAATATGCTTTTATTGAAACGAAATCTAATAAATATAATTTATAATTTATATATTTTTCAAACATAATTTTGAGTTTAGAGTTCATTTTGATTTGCCTGATGAATCTCAACTATAACCTCCCTTGGTCCACTCTCTCCATCTTTTGACCTCCCCATGGCCCTGTCCTGGTGTCTGTCACCTCCACCATCCAAAGGAATTTCGGATTTCAAAGGTGATATTTCGGAAGCCTCCATCCTTGGCTCGAAAAAAATATCTTCCACAGGAATTGTACCAATATTCTTGTCTAAAAAATCAAAAGCGTATTATGCCATTAATATTATATTGATTTTTTATATTCACATATTATACAATTCATTATGTGCAATATTAATTAAAATGTCGTATAGGTATTAGGTACCATTGGAATTATGCGACTCGGGGTCAGGGCCAATTTTCGATTTTTTAAATGGAGGAGCTTCTGGATCCTCTTGAGCTTGATGGTCATTTTTAGAGGTACCCTTATTTGACGATGACCGGGAATGTGGCTTGCATCTGTATTTTGCTTCAGAAATCCTCTTTCGGTTATTTATTTCAAGGGCATTTTGTTCTATTGTTTCAAATTCAAATATTAGAAAAATATCCATTAATTTTGAAAAGTTTTTACCGTTTCTTGTTAATGTTCGACTTCCAGTGCACAAATTGATGTAACGGAAGAGCGCTAATAATCCTGCCAAGTAGAGGAGGACAAGGAAGATGAATATGACGAGATTTATGACATTTGTTTCGTCCATTTTGGATTTGAGGTCAACCGGGAAAGAAAAGTGAAAATTATGCTAAAAACTATTTTCGCAGACTCTAATTTTTATAATATTTTGAAGCTTCTCATGATGACCCCTCTCTATTGTCTTGGGGCATACTCTGTTTGACATGACCAGGGTCCCCCCTCGGAGGAATCTTTTGAAATATTGGTCCAATGTTCCTTTTCCTCGCAATTCTTTTTCCCTTTGCACTTTTTCTCCAGCTTATAGGGCTCAATTACATCATTACAATACCACCTCCATTTTCCACTCTCCTTTGTCACCTTCAGAATTGGTTTCCCCTCCCAACTATTGTCATTTTGGATGACCCTGGCGTCTGTGAAAAAATCGAATAATATCATCTCCCATAGGGGAACTTTCCGGATGGGAACTTGGCGTGGATAGCAGGGGGTGAGCTCGTCGGCGTCGTCCGAAAGCCTCAGGAGAATCAGATGACGTGCCCTGATGGGCGTCTGGAATTGTAGGAGCTCCATCATTACTGAAAATAGGTTTTAAATTAAAGATATTTCAATGAAGGAGTGATTTCCAGTAGCCTACCTCGGCTTATGACCACCTTGTCCTTTTCCTGAACCTGGAACGCAGTGGAATTGACAATACTTATGACATTTATACAAGGTTGAAGGTCTCCGTGTTTGATATTGAATTCCGAAGCAGTCTTCAACCTTGCCTTGATGTCTTCAAGGTCGTCCTGAAGGGACGAGGTAAAACCTTCCGGACGAACCAGTTCCCTTACGTTAATAAATGAGGATGGATGATGGTGGAATTGTCCCAACTTGTCTTCAAACAAGGTTTCGTTCATGAAGGCGTCTCCGTTGTGAAAAACCAGGTTGGGACAATGGGGACATGACTTTTTCAGTCTCAGGGTTTCGTTCACAATTTCCCAAACTGACTTGGGGTTGATGGAGGTGTCCAGAGAGGCGGAGAATCGGCCTGAGAAGAGGAGGAGACAAATTGAAAGGATTATTTTATGCATTTTTATTTCAAAAAGAATTCTCGGGGAAATAAGCAAGTAATTGAATTTCCGATTTTGACTTCTATTCTCCTTTTTTGCGACTTGAAACTAAAAAGGCCAATTAAACTGCCCTATGATATATCCGGTAATCCGAAGAGTTAGATATCCACGGATAAACAGGGTTTTGCTATCAGCTTAGCATGTGAGATAAGTGGGGTAGGTGGACACACAGAATGCAAAGAGAGCAATTTTTCTCTCGTAAGAACCACTCTGCTTAATTAATTCATGGGGCAA
>JAAZTK010001306.1:0-14579 GCA_036507255.1 Megalothorax incertus
TAAATGAACATTTTAATTATTAAAACGTGTAACAAAAGCCTATCCCTTTTGGTCTTGCATCTTGATGTACTCGAGCACTTGATCCCTCGCTGGAGAATCTTGTCCAAAGTCCTATAATTTCAATTCCAATATTAATTATTAATTAATATAAAATTCAATTAATTAATCCTCCACATACCCTAATAACGACACACGAACATCGAACCACCTTCCTCGCCTTCCCCTCTTTGTCAATTTTGCAGAGTCCAGCCCATTCCCCCAACTTTTTATTGTTGTCCACCTTAAGGAGGGGGATCCCATGCTCTGTACATAGGGCTATCACCAGCTTCTTGTACATGGCCTCGTCACAATCCTCTGCCAACACACACATCAAAGCCTGACGCCTGTTAAATTAAGAGAAAACAATTAAATATGGTCGAAATATGGTCAGGCTTTTTGCCATTCTAAAATTAATTAATCAGTTAAAAAATCCTCCTCATGGTTGAGGTGGGTAAGACCCCTTTAGGAAGAGGGATTGCCTGATAGCTAAGTCATCATTTTAATATAATTAAGCCCAATTAAAATATGGACGTGGACTTACTTGTCAAGGGCTTTGACCGCCTCGTGGAGTCCCCGTGAAAGTCCATCGGTGATTAAAGAGTTTTTGAGCACCTCTTGAAGGGCGTCCATTATCTCAAAACCACCACCACCACCGGCCCCACCGGAGGGAACATCATCTCTGTTAATTTAAGATAATTAATTAATTAAAAATTCGAAAAAAATGGACCGGCTTTTGCCAAAAAAGCATGCTTACCCTTCCACATCAGACATGGTTCTGTGTTTCAGTCCTTCTACTCAAACAACAATTAAAAACAATACTTTATTAGACAATACTTTTAAACCACAATCCGCTAATTAATTAAAACTTACAATGATTTTCCCTCTGGACATGAAATTAATTCTTGGACAAGTAATGTGTTTTTTCGTGGAGCACGCCGGAATGAAATGTGAACATGTAGGTAGCACAATTTAGACCCTGAGGAATCCTCAAGAGGGAGGCTACCACCACCATCTCTCAACATCAATGCAACACAAAGATCAGCTGTGACACGATATAAAATTACTTTGTTCTTCTTTCTCTGTTCATATTGCTTAATTAGCTAATTAATTGACAAGTAAATTTAATTATTATTTCAAAAGTTCATGTGACTCCCCCGAGGACTGAATTCATGGTGGGCGTGACAAGGATCCTCCAGCATCATGTTGTACGTCTTTCAGGTTGGAATTCATATTTTAAAAAAACAATACTTTGCTTATTTTTAAATTGCAGTTTTTTTATTAATATAATTAATTAATTGCGCAATAACCCACATTTACACGTTTACTATACGACAGGTGGATACGGGGACGATGCTCAATTTCGACATGAATCTGGCCCTGGACAGGTATTGTTTTTATTCTAATTAATTACATACTAAATAATTAATTACAAATTTACAAATTACCAACATTTAAATTTAACAGTGTGTCGAATCTGAAGGAGACTATCTGGAAAGAGTGTCGGATCCCTGTAGACCGTCAAGTTCTTCTAGGTACGCTAATTTAATTGTTTTTTCGATGAAAGTAATAATTGTTTTTATGCTCTAAAAATATAGTCAGTGGCGGGGAATGTTTGGATCCAGGGTCTCGTGTCTGTAATTATGCATCAGGGACAGACACAAACCCAATCTTCCTCTTCAATAAGATCAACATTGAGTCATCCCCGACCTCCTCTGGACAAAATGTCAATGCTCCATCCCCTACCACTGAGATACTCGCTAATGCTGCTGCTGGTATTTATTTTAATAAAAGTTCTTTAAATTAAAGCTAACTGTATGGGTTTTTTAGACTTGGACAACATGAGGGAGCAAGTAGATGGATGTCTAGCACTTCCTCCAACGTATATGACGGTGGTAGCAAGGTCACAGCTCGCTCAACAGCTTTGGGAGTTGTCCAAAGAACTTACGCAAAAATGTGAGCAATTGATCCATGACCAGCACCTTCAGCATCAAGGATGGGCTGCTGTGATTGCCAATCTCGAAGATCTGATGGCTCTTTTAAGGGTCAAAACAAGTGCTTTCGAGGTGGCATTCAAAGAATTCCTCTCCGACAAGGAGGAGAGGTCCAAAGTCCTCTTAAGGTGCCCTATTTTAAGTTTTTAATTGTTTTTAATTAAATTGTAATTATTTTAAATAGTTTTGAGCGTGATGTGGAGATGTTGGAGTCAATTGAGATTATCCCCTCGCTGCTCCCTCCTGAATCCGAGAGTATTGTCACTCTCAAGGACTGGATCATATCTCTAGACTCTCCAAACAAGTTGGAATCAATTAAACAGGTAATTAAATCTACATATAAATTATTAGAGTGGTTGTAAGTGTGATTTAATTAATTTAATAATTAAATTTAGAATTGTATGCGTCATTTGGAGAAGCTAGACACTTCGGTGCTTGAGGAGATTTCAAAGGAAGCGGCTGGGATAATTGAGAAGGCGGGTTCTCCGAATATGAAGGAGATTAAGGGGTTGGAGGAGAGGTTATACGGGCTAGATCAACTCCTCCAAGAAGCTCGCAAGCTAGGTATTGTTGTAGTACAAACTACAAAGTATTGTTTTTAACTTTTATTTATTCAGTTGGGGGACAGTATGACCTAGCTCAAGCCTTCCTTCAGAACCAGAATCGAGCCTCTGACCTCAAAGACCCTTCCATCCTCCCTGACCTCTGTGCATCTCATGCTCATCAGCTTAAGGTTATGTCCAGGGACCACCTACAACTCGAGGACATTCGGAGGAGGTGTTCACGAGCCAAGGAGGAGCTCAGCTCTAACCTAAATGTTCGTCTAAAGTAAGTGTACACTTAAAACTATGAATTTAATTTGTTTAAATGCCAATTATATGCGTATTTTTTAATTTAGGTGGATAATCTTTATTCAGAAATCCATTTCGGATTGTAGCAATAAAATTACCGTCTACCAAGAGACATTGAAAAGGTATTGGACTAATTTATACGAAATATACGACTAATTAAGCACTCTAATTAATATTATATTGTTTTAATTTGCAGGCTAAAGTGTCATATCGATATAATTGATCAAATCCACACTGCATCTGAGCTTTATTGTGACGCCGTGAAGGAAGTCGTTCGTCGAACCAGATTTTCAGAGTTTTACTCGCAATGGGCCAATTCCGTTGCAGAACGAATGGAAAAGGTTCATAATGAGGAGAGTAACCGGCGTAGAGACTTTGGCCTAAGATTTGACACTCACTTCCTTACCATGCTCTTCCCAGGCCTTAATGACTACCCCTCACTCATGTTCAATGCGGCAAGGCCACCCCCATTTGACCAGAACCTTCCAAAGATTACAAATGAAGAATGGGAGTCCCTTAAAAAGGCTTTCCCCAGCCTCAACCTTGACCAAGAATCCCTAGACTTTTCCTCAGAGTTCCCCTTGAATGAAATGAGTTCACATTCCACTAAATCTGCTGAGAATCTAACCTTGAAGATGGAGATTGAGTCCCTTCGGTTGGATTTGAAAGGAAAAGGTGATGAATGTGCAGAAATGTTGAGGAAGCATGAGGAGGACCTCGCTCAAATTGAAAAGGTCAACTCTGAGAAGATTCAAGGGCTTCAGAATGAAATAGATGACTTAAAAACTCAATTAAAAGATAAGGAGGCCAATTTAAAGGAGTTAGAGTCGACTCAAAGTGGGATGGAATCCAAATTGAAGGGATTGGAGGCTGAATTGGAGAGGTTGAAGCTTGAAAAGGATGCCTACGAGGAGGAGAAGGGCGAGAGAGTTGACCTGGAGGTCAAGGTAGCCTCTGAAAAGGAGGAGTGGATGGATAAATTGCTAAAAGAGAAGGAGGAGGAGCTAAGAGGGATCAAGGAGGGGTATAAACGAGAGATAGAGTCCCTTAGATCCAGGTTTAAGCTCGTCACTTCAACATCAATGGACTCTCACATCTCACAGTCCCCGACCACAACAATGGATAACGTGGAAAAGTCATTTGAGATGGTGGGGAATACTCAAGAGATTATTACAGACATGTCCAAGATAGTAGAGGTACTTGAGGAGCAAACGAAAGGGAATACACTGAATCCTTTGGATGGTGTTGGACAGCTCCTGAGGAATGTACTGCGTAAGGTGGAGACGACCTCTCCCAAACCACAAAGCCCTGCCCTCATTCGAGCCAGGGTTAGTTCGTTTGGACAAACTGAAGGGAATCGTACGAGTATTGAGACTTCGGATGATGATGGACATGGAGGAGTGGGTGGGAGTGGGATATATGGTCTGGATACGAGTGTCATTGACGTCGCCACTGCCATATCACAACACGAGGAGGAGACCTCCAATAAAGAGTTCCTAGAGATGCTAATTCCTCCGGAGAAGATACTACAGGTGGCCAATAAGCTCACTCAACAGCAAAGAATTGTACAAATCAAGTAAGTACAGACATGTGCAATGCATTTAAAAACGTTTTTCATACGTTTGGCTATTTTTAACTTGTTTTTAACGTTTTTTGGGGCTAATTAACGTGTTTTTTCAGCTGCAAAGTGGGTGATTTGGTGTTGATTTACTGGAAGGAGAATCTGGGTGCATATATGGTATGCCTGAATGCGAAGAATGTTCATTTTGTGCATAGCGAATGCCTACGAGCAATTGGCCATACCCCAGGGGCACCTGTCCCAGCCCTTATTGCACAAATCTCTGATAAGGAATTCTGCGTGGCCAGAAGGGTAGGTTAATTTAATTCCTATTTTAATTTTTAATGACTAATTTGTAATTTTACAGTCTCAGAATCGTTATCGAGTACCTCAAGGGTTCCATTTTTACAGGTATTGACAAATTCCGAATTAATTGCATTGAATTGTTTGCTAATTTGTAATTGTTTTTTCGCAGAGTGCGGATCCTTGTGATTGAAAAGTTGGATCTAGCCGCCTTTTCCCCCTGAATTAAATCCGAATGCCTACTGTGATATCTAATCAAATGTTTAAGAATTTTAAATTGCAAAAAAACAACCTTTTTAATGACAAACCTAACTGTCAATTCTTCCTTTTTTATACTACTACATATTGTACAAGTCCATATAGTGGTCAATATAATTCAGATTTTTAATTAATATTACGCTAATTACGTACAATTCGTATATGTAATATGTATAGTAAGTACCTACTTGTTCTGTCCGAAAAAAACCGATAAAAATCATATTATCTTCCTATTTAAAATTATTATATTTACGAATATACATCCTAGTATACAAATACAAATGAATTTATGAAATAAACCTTTTAAAGACGAGTATACCAAGTATTGTAATTGTATATTACACGAGAGATCTTTCTTAACTAATTAGTAATTAGTTTTCTTAACTAATCTAATCTAATCTAATTAATTAATTAATTCATACATTCCAATACTCGTATGATGAGTGGATAGGATTAGTTTGGATATACTCAGGAGGAGGTGGTGGAGGGTATTCAGAGAATTGATGCTGCTGCAAATTATTCCAATAGGATTGACTCTCTCCACCTCCACAGCCCCCACCCTCTTGATGGCTACTCCAATTATAATTATTATAATGTTCAAAATATTGGTAACCTTCGTGGTATTCTTGCTGAGGAGGAGGAGGTGGCTGCCATGAATTGTTAAGGGTTGACTCTAGGTTAAATATATCCGATGGTTTGAATGTCGGCTCTTCTGGTGGACTATAAGAAGTAAAGTTGGAAGGTTGTTCTGCCGAGGAATAATTGTAGTAATTGTAATTGTGATAATCTTGCCAAAATTCAGTTGGATACGCATTATTAGCTGTGCAATTACAATAAGGCTGAGAACAAGTATGACAAAAATGGGGATGGATTTGTGGAGGGAGTTCCATTGGGGTAATCAAAGGATTAGAAGGATTAGGAGATTCTTGCTTCCCTTGCCTTTTCCTCCCCACTTTCCTCCCTGGTCGAGGGACCTTTGCCTGCTTTGAGAGTAATAAATATTCGAGGGTTAATTGGGGGGTTCGTAGAAGATAAGTAATTGATGAATTTCGCATTTAGAGACTCGATTTTGCTTACCAGAGGAGGATTAGTGGGGCGGGAGCGAGAGATTTTGCGGGATTTCCGAGGTCCAGACCCCGAAGGTCCAGCCAAAAGTGATCCTCCGTTGGTCAGCGTCCTCCGAGCTTCAACGGTGGCCTTTGCCATCGGGTTTTGGGTGGTCGTGGGCGCCTTTAGACTTTTTTTGAGGGAGAAATGACCATTAAAATTGTGGAAATTGGCTAAAACTTCTAAAACATGGTGAATTTGCAATACCTGAAAGAATATAGCGTTCTCCGTATGCCTGTAATGTAAAGTAAGGTTAATTATAGGCAATTAAACAAAGATTGTTACAAGGGGCACCTCCAGAAATGAGTCACAGGGTAGCCGCAATGTCCTGCAAATGAATTAGAATTGAATCTGCTTCAAAACTTCAAAGTCTATAAGAAAATGTCACCTCTGCACGCCATAATCTCAAGTCGCCCCGTGCACCTTTCAAAAAAAGTCATCTTTACATCATTTCCGGTTTAATTTGATGGGGATTTGAGTTTGGATGGTAAGTTGGCCTAATTGGGGAGTTTATAAGCATACCTTGGGTTTGGACAAGACTTTCCCTGTTGCTTTTTTCGGGCTTTGTCGCAAATTGCGGGCCGGAGACGAAGTCCAGAACCGGAAGGAAGCGAGCACCTCACTAAATTACAAATTTACATAGAATTATCAAGTAATTAACAAAGAAATTAAGCTCAAATAGGACTAGAGCTAGTTAATTGAGATGCTAATTAATAGTTATATAGGTAGATATAGGGGTCAACCTGAGCAGACGAGGACGCCGAGACAAGATCTGCAAAAAAATCAAAAATTAGAAATCATGCAACTTTTCGATATCGATTTCTAATTGAAATTTAATTAGGGATTCGAATGCAATTTCCCCAATCCGACCTGGGATTGAACTATTGTAGAAGTTATTCAGATTTCAGATCGGATCAGATTGGGGGAATTTGATCGGATTTTGACATGAAATCCGATCCAAGATTCCAAATTTTGGGATCTTGGATCAACTTCAACTTTTCGGATTGCATTTAAATTTATCTATCCGAGGTCGGATTGTAAATCCGATTCAATTCGATCCGATATATTTCGAACTTCCAAGTCCAGCCCTAGTACCGAATTCCTTTCAATTAAAAGTCTAAAACTAACTTTTTGAGTATATGAACATTATGGTTGTTTGTATTTCTCATAGCCCATCCGGAAGTATGCCTTTTTGCGGGTTCGCAATCAGAAGGGTAAACTCTCCGCCTTGAAAAGATGATTTTAATTAAATTATTTAATTAATCAAGACTTTAATGAGGTGAACTTACGAGTGTCCATCTGCCCATTCGTCAAAAAGATCGTAATGTGCGACTGAGGGGATATTTGCATCATTTATATCCCACTCGGAATTACCACCGTGCTTTTAAATGGGGAGATTAATTAACTAGATAGGTATATTAATTGATTGAGATTCACTTACAATCATAGTCCTTCCAAATTACAGAATCCCTTGAGTTTGTATGATTCAGATGTGTCTGTATTAGGTATTGTATTACTAGAGTCTATAGAACGGGTTCACTTTGAAGAGTTTCAAAGCCTATAGGCTTTTATAGGACTCGCTCATGGCACATTGCACATGGCACTCGGTCTCATTCACTCACCAGTCACAATCCAAGGGTTAAAATTTGAATTGAAGGGCTTGAAAGGGTCCCCCTCGACCTTTTTCTTTGATAGGAGGTGAGAATTGAGCAATTACCCTCCTGGGTCCAGGGTTGAAGACCAACTAGATCGAGTGCCAAGTCCCCAGTAGCACCCTAATCCTTCTAAACGGAGGAGGAGGAGTTGGACTTGCTCACAATCACCTCCAAATACCCCCAAATTATACACTACACTTCCATATTCAAATCTAGCTGGAAATAACTGTTCTTTGGAGTCGCTTGGACTGGTTGATGTGCCTATTAATGCACACAGGATACCTTAAGGGCCACCCTCGTAGAAATCTAGGTATACTTCATATGAATATCTTATTCCTCATGAATCATTTCACCCCTTATGGCTTGGACATAATAATAACTCACACTGCACTGAAGATTTGCACAATCCAGTTTAAATTAAGGGTCGGTTGCACTAATTTTTATATTTTTCAAGGGCTCCCTGGAGGTTTACAAGGACCCTCTGGACACTTTCTTCCAAAAATTGAAGAAATCATCGAATTCTGGAGCTTTTTCGAGGATTTGGACGTGCAAAATTGGGTAAATTGAGGGTAAATAGCACTTTTTGAAGATTTGGCACTCGAGTTCGGTATTTCCTTATGGGGTTTATTGGGAGATGAGGTCACTTCTTCTTGAATATGACTTGAACTTGGATTACTAATATTCTACCCCTGAGGTCTCTGTAGTACGTACCCTTTGGTGGTAGCTACTGAATCCGTGTTCCGTGGATCGGTGGTGGCCACCTCCTCGTCGATTCCTCCACCGGAGACCACACTGAATCTTGTCTCAATTTATAATTTACATTGGTCCAAATATTTGCATTTGCACTATAGTCATACTGAGGATGTTCATGGTATATACCAGATCGTCTATAGGATGCATATAGCCGGATAAT
This sequence comes from Megalothorax incertus, assembly GCA_036507255.1. Lineage (NCBI taxonomy): Eukaryota > Metazoa > Arthropoda > Collembola > Neelipleona > Neelidae > Megalothorax > Megalothorax incertus. The sequence continues at coordinate 8,676 of JAAZTK010001306.1, forward strand.
TGTAGTGGTCTTATTAATAAGAGAGGATTAAAATCTGTGTTCAGTTGTGGGGAATAATTCAGGTATGTTGAAGGGTCTAATGATAGCCTTTGGGTTCGAGGTTGGGAGAGTGAGTTATTCTCCGAGTGCTTATAAAAAGAGGGGCTACTTGTCACGCCGGTTGATGTCATAATAATTCATTAAAACCCCCAATTCCTCCATGGCCCATACTCATAGTCATCAATACTTGGTCTTCGTCGAGGGCCACACAAACTGACAGCTTGTATTTAATTATACATGGGGTTGAGGAGTCGAGGAACAAGTTGCCCAACGGGCCAATTGCTACCTTAAAAATTTATAAAACAATCCACACACACCCCATTTAATCCCATGTACCTACTCCTCGTAGGGTTTAAAAAACAGATTTATACATTTTAATGGCAATCTAATCCAGGATAGACACGAAGCCTCCACAAAATCCTTCTCATACAATCTATATTTTAATTATCTCACAACTCTCCCTTAAAAAAGAGATCATTTTGGCTTTAGCTCATTCATACAGATGTCTAATTCACTTAAATAATTAAATTTTTCATTGAGGAATGAGATTTGATAGATTTTGGTAGGTTTTATGAAGAGTATTTGATCAATTAGTCTGAATTTAGTCAGTATAGCACTATCATTAGCATCAGTAGAACCTGAATAATGATTAGAAGTACACCTTTGAGACATTTAAGTAATAAGTATTAGCCTGGAGAGGATTAATATGTAAATTTGTAAAAACAATTGGCTGGGGGAGGGAATTAAATTATTGCTGACCTCCTATAGTGTATTATGAGCCAAATATGCTTAATTATTCACTTATTTATAGTATTATACTAGATATAAAAGGTGTCTAGTGTCAATTGGTAGCCGTAAATCCTCAGGTTCCCCACCAAGGGCCGAACCAAGTGGTATTTATTCATCCAAACGGATCTCGAGACCTTATAATTTATGAGCGTCTCAATTTATCCAGCAGGTGACTGCATACAACGTGTGTGTGGCCATTGCATTAGATAGAATAGACCCCTCCCAGGGGAAAAACAATAAAAAAGCCGGGGGACGGATGTTAAATAACGAGGGTTAATTGCTCCCGTAAAAAAATAGAGATAAACCCGGGGACTTTCAGCTGAATTAAGACATGTACACAATGAATTATGGTGAGTGAAACCCGTTAGATCCACTCTATTCACTCCAAGGATGTAATTAATTGAATTATATTCGTATGGTCGTTCGTAGTGAGGTCAAAATCTGACAATTTCAAGGATTTCATCCGAGCCAAGTATTAATTGGGTTTGGTATTTGAATGGGATGAAATTAAGAGATTGCAGAGATCCGAGTCCGAGTTGGGGTCGGTGGAAATGACATTATCTCATCATCTCTTTCTCTCCCAAATCCCGATTTACAATTTACATAGGCATATTAATGAATTCAAAGGACTTATTATTCCAGAATACAGAATCCAGACCAGGTTAACCATTTACAACAGTTTAAAGATGCTATTTAATAAATGAAATAGTCTGGACTCTGGAATAGTCGAGGTTTTAAGCATCTTACCGGGAGTTTAATTCAACTTTAAAGGCATTTAACTCGAGGAACTCTCGAACCATGAAAGCTGCATTTAAAGTTTAAACAGATATCATATTCGGAATCCTAGAGGTCAATTCCCTTTAAATCATGGCCTTAGAATGACCCAATGGACATAAATCAGGGTGTATTATACGTAATTTAAATTATATTCCTCGATTTGTCTCATCTTTGCCCATCTCTCGAACTTAATTCCGACTCCGCAATGACATTTCTCCGGAATAGTCCAGTTCCAGGGTGGCAGTGGCTTCCGGTTTGCAACTTTGCATGTTAAGAAGACTTGAATTATTTGATGATTTAAGTTATACATAAGTTTTATAACCGATTCGAGGGTTAGAAATGTCAAATGATTGAATTCAAGGTGGGTCTAACTCTAAATTTATCTGATGTTTCGGGTTCAGTTAAAGGGATTTAGTTTGTTGAGGATTGTTTGAGTTTGATTGAAGATTGGAAGAATGGTGGAAGAGTGTTGGGGACATACTATGAGTATAAAGAGAGCAATTACTTGATTATTTGGTTGGGTGGATGTGAATCAAGGATTGTTCATTCCTTTAACTCTCTCCCTCCCTCTGTTTAACTAGTCTTTAAAGGTAGGGAAGGTCCTCTAATCTGAAATTCTGGATCCCAACTTTGTTCGGATGGGATTGGGAGGCTCATGAGAGCCAAAGCAGATGCTCCTCATTCAAAAGTGCCGAGAGAGAGTTTGAAAAAGACAAGTTCTCAAATCTCTCCCCTTTATATCATCATCGTAGAATGAAGATCTAATGAGATTACATCCCTGGGATGAAAGGGTTGACCCAAACGAGAAATTACACATGTTGAAACAATTAGCAGACTATCCTTAGTACTAGTACAAATAATCCAAGTGAGAACTTTACGGGAAATTAGGGGGAATTTGAAGTACAAGTTGACCCAACCCAGGGATTTTAACATAGGAGCTTATTAGCTGTAATATGAATGCAATTTGAATGATTTTTAGTGGATTTGATGGGGATTGATTAAATGCAAAATACATATATATTTTATTAACTTTTCCAATAGAATCATCATCCTTTAACAGGTTTCAAAGTTTAACAAGGGGTCTTAATGAGTTATCCTATGAGCCCATATAATCCATGTACTCGTAGGTAGGTATTTATTAGGTACCTATATGTCTTATATACCTAATCAATCATAATACATTGTATATTGTACAATATCAACAATAATAGGAATTAATAGGAATAGATGTATATCGATCATTGTACGGATCATTGTACTTTCCTTAATCTGTATTACTATCATATTATTGTATTGTATAAGCTCATTTAGAATTAGTTTATTAAAGGAAGGAGTTTTTCAAAAAAAATAGACTTTAACAAATTAAATGGCAAGATTCATTCATGTTCAGCCTTACATTTGGATGAATATGGGCAACTTTTTACATTATGAATAATTGAATTTCTGCTATAATATATTTAATTATTTGGGTACTTAATTACTAGTAAATCCCAATTAGACATTTTTACGCTAGATTTTTCAATTGAAAGAGCAATCTGTTTAAAGAATGCATATATTGATTGGGGGAAAGTGTGTACTTTTATTTATTAGCTTCAATATCGTAATTGTGATCACTTGTCTCATCTTCATTCGACAATGGTAAAGAATAATCCATTCTGGTTGAGTTTGTCCACAAGGCTCGTCTTGGCAAAGGCATATCCAGGCGTGTACACACCACCACTGCACAAAAACATTAAAAAACATTTAAAAAATAATTAAAAACTAATATTAAAATACAATACCTTTTGGGCAACTTGTTTTTCTCCTTGAGGAGGGTCAGTGCGGAAAAAATTACACAAATACACGTCGCTCCATACCCTATATTCAATCAAATTAAATTAATTAACAATATATCAATTTATCAATTAAAGTAAAACTGTACCTGGATTGGTTCCCTGTACTTTTGCTATCACTTTCTTTGTAGGTGGACCTCTGTCCTCACCAGAAGAACCTTTCTCTGGCCATCCTTCTCCAATCCTAATTAGTAATTCCACTAATTAATAAATAATTAAAAGACTCATAAGACTTACAATGTAAACTTGAATTTGAGCACAGCCATAGACTCTCGACTGGGGCCCTCATGGCTTGCCATCCCCATTGAGAACAACCTGGGCCACTTTTCAAGGAGGTATCTTCCCACTTTGAATTGTGCCATGACCCCAAAGAATACAGCTCCAATGATGAGGAGGATGGAAGAGAGCCAAGACTTCATTTTAACATAGGCTTGCATCTGGAGAGGTTTCACCCCCTCCTCCTTGTAAAAGAACCTCTGAGTCCTCATTACGACAGGTCGATCAGAGCCTGGGAATGGGAGACACCAAGAGTCCACCCCTTCGTTGAAGTGAAGGACACCCCTCTGTGGCATCTTATGGGAGGGTGTAGGGAGTGGTTCCTTGAAGAGTTGGCGGCGGAGAGGGCGGAGCAGAGATGCAAATCCAATCCCATGAATTGCAGACTGCCATGTCCCGTAATGAAGGCCTGCAGGCTGGAATTTAGATTATAATTAGGACTAATTAAGACTATTTAAGTATTTAAGACCAACCTTTCCTCCATTGTCGGTTTCGAGGAAGGATTCAACCGAATTCAAGTCACCTGCAATCAATTTAAAGGTATTATTATCGTAAAAATTGATTTGTAATGCGTAAAAACACGTAAAACATACCACCAAAATGCTGTTTGAGGAATTCTACTCCGAGATCATTAGGAATTGACTGTTTAATTAATTAATTTCAATTAAAAGGTCCAATTAATAGCATTTTCAAGTCTTACATCGAATCCACAAGAGCCTACAATATACACACCCTTGGCCCTCGCCTTGTCAAAGTAGTCCAGCTGCATCTTCTCCAGGAAATAAGGCTCCCCTGACACATCGACATGATGAGTACCTTCCTCGACGCATGCAGCCACTACAGCCTCGCCCCAGAAGCGATAAGGCCCCACCGTGTTGATTACCACGTGACATTGACGAGCCATAGCTTGTAGGGATGCAGGGTCACCCACATCCGCTAATACCTTGATGGTAAATTAATAAAATTAAAATGATTTGACTTGTAAGAAATTGTTACGTACTTTGTCAACACCCTTGACATCTTTCCCTGCACAGGAAGGGTAACAATGCAATTAAAAAAGGCTTTAATTAGTTGTAATTATTGGTACCGGTGGCCTGTGAGACCTCCCTGAGGATGTCATCCAATTTATGAGCCGACCTCCCTGCCACTGCCCAAGAAAAGTTCTCCTCCGGTGACCTAACCTGGAGTTTAACAATTTCCTCCACCACAAACTTGCCCGTGAACCCAGAGGCCCCAAACACAATTATGTCATACTTTCGGTCCATTATTTAAGCTTCAAATGACCTGCCAATTATTTCAAAATGAGAGGAATTGTTAAATGCAAGTTAAAACGCAATATATCCTACCTTTGAATTTAAAAATTGAATAAATGAATATTAATTACGTGAATTAAATGACTTGCCTTTCCCAGCAGCAGCAGCAGCAGCAGATGTAAATGGTGTATGTACAAGTGGTGGTTGGTTGGAGTCCCCTAATTAAAACTGTAGAGGATAAATATCTTATCTTTTGGAATATATTGTACACTTTGCACCGGATACTTCAATTATTTTGAATTGACAATAAACCGCTCTGCTTATTATAGGCTTACTTTATACGCGTAGCAAGCACTACGTGTAATACTAATAGTAATATGGTCATATTGCACTCAACTTTTTATGATTATAATATTAATTAGGTATATTTTATTGATTATTCCTCATTTGTGATAACTTCATAAGTCCAGAGGTTAAAAGGTGATTAATGCCTTCTAGAATCTAATGGAAAGTCCAATAAGAAATAAACACGATTACTAATACCTTCTTGAGATGCCTATACTCCATATACTCCATGATTAATCGCTTTTTAAAAAGATAATTGTGATTTCTTATTAACCTTGAGCCTTGTGATCATATGATTATCTTAAATTATATAGAGTAAATTAGATATCTATATAATTATAGTATATCTTGTGATTAAAACTTAAAAACATCAATTAAAAGGCCTTTCTGAGCTTAAATTCTTCGTCCAAAATCTTTTATTTAATTCATCCTCAATTTGAAATACAAAATAAAACAAAGATTTATGCTCCAACTTTCTGTGCAGCCTCCCTCACTTTGGCCTTTTCAATCTTTGCTTGTTTTGCAGCAGATTTGGAGCCGAGGAGTCCACCACCCCAGTGTCGTCGCTCCTCCTCATATCTCTCATTGAAATT
>JAAZTK010001307.1:2202-14578 GCA_036507255.1 Megalothorax incertus
CTTGGTGTAATACGAGTCTCATCCGGCGAGTCTCAAGAATAGTTCACCAGTCATCCTCCTCCTTCTCCCTGGCTTTCTATTAAATATCCGAGGGTAAAAAGGAAGCCAGATCATTCATGGTCCCATGACATGGCTCTCCTGAGTCTCCCTCCTTACTCGAATTAAGAATTGGAGATCCTCCAGTCCCTTTAGAACCTTTGTGACGTACCTTAAAGCCTCCCCCCTTTTGATCATCCATTTGGAGCCGAGCTCTAATTCAATTCACTTGTTTTATGTTTTGGGGGCTCCTAGGACCTACTCCTCAAAGAGTTAATCCAACAACTCGAGGAGAAAGTGAAATTAATAAATGTCGAGGGTCGGGTATTACTTTTTCTCGTTCTGGATGATTTTTTTTCCTCCAAAGATCAAAGGGTCACAGGAAAAAAGAGTAAATTAGGGAGTGAAAAGGCGAAAATTAATGCTCATATTTTTTATGGGGAAGAAGTCGAGAGAGGTGGGCTTAATTGCATCTCTTTGAACTTCCTTTGTTCAAACAGAGTTAGGGATTTAAATTTAAGTTTGGAAGTCTTTAGGGACTCTGGAGGAGAATTTCCAAAAAAGAGTCACACAAAATGAGGATTTAAAAAAAAAAGAAAAAATGCTCCAGAATTATCGGAGCACTTTTCTCTACCTTTAAAACTCTAATCTAATCATTCTTTTATTGTACTCTCCTTTTAGGTAAGTGATTTCTCTGTCTGTCTCTCGCTAACACCACCACCTTCAAAATGCCATTACCACCCGAGGGACCCACAGAACGCTCACTTCGATATGGTACTGAATAAAAAATATGCCTGGGTGTTACATTCTAATGTTTTAATGCTGAGCACTCTCTCCACGGAGTGATATGATTAAAGGAGGGGAGGGGGGATAGGTTTGCATAGGTAAATAAGTAAAACGGCTTTTATGGGGTTTATTTGAGAGATTTGGATTGTTATTTCCAGCTCGGAACTATATTGGAAATTAAGGGGAATTTCAAGGGCGGATGAGCCCACTGATTGTTTTTAGAGATTTGCTTCGGCTTCGATGGTCAACTGGTTCTTTGGCTTATAGGATCGGAGGAAATTAGTGGAACAAATGCCTGAGATGATGAATTGACACATTTCTCGCCCTACATCCCTGTCAGAGTGGTCCGATTCCGGTGAGATAACCGTTGGCGGCGACCCCCACCTCCAACTTTTCCATCCCTCAAAAATGATTATGACAGGATTATATTGACTTGAGGTTGAGTGTTTTGACTGGAAACCCCATTTTTATTCTGAGACGATTTGTTAAAAGGATCGGTGGAGAGGAAATTTGAGAGTCGAGTCGAGTGAAAGATATGAGCCCTTAAAGACCTTGGAGTTATTATTAACGGAGCAAAGTAATCTCGGTAATGGGGCTCTTTGGGAAATGAATTCAAAAATGCATTCTGGTTGAAAAGAGTCGGAGAAATACATATTTTGATTTCAGTGTAATTAGTATTGAGAATTTCAGATCGATCCCCCCACCCTTTCCTTTTTTCCTTTGTTACGTCTCAACCATTTCAAATTTCAATAGAGATGGATATGAGTACCTATTTAATAATAAACGCAATACATAAATCCCCCTCCACCTCCTCCCCAATCAAAAACTCCGCTCCATATACCCTTTTGTCATGCTACTTTTCTTTGCATTATAAAGAACTTGTTAAATGTGCACTTGGGAGTAAATCCTTTCATCCGAAAACATCAGCTCGCTCTCGGAAAGGTCCATTTCGGATAAATAAATCGTAGGTTTAATTCGGAGGCTGATCATGAAGGTTGGGCTCATAATCTGCCTACCTTTTCCACCGAATTCTGTATTTGTTTTTCCAGTAATATACGCGATATGTGTGCGGGTGGTCTTCCAAAAAGAAGGGTATCAAAGGGGTCTGTAAAAGAGCTCTTTTTACTCGACATTTGTTTGATGTCCCTCATTCAATCAGACAGAGCTTTCATGTCCACTCGGAGTGAGGGGGAACCCACCTCCGTCGAACGCAATTACCTTTATGATTGCTCTCCTCCTCCTCCTCCTCATCTTTCTGGGCTATTCCCGGGAAAAAAGATATATTGGAATTGACTAGAGTGTAGATCCAAAACCTTGTACCAACCCCCCTAATTGTACACCTTCAACAATGGTTATTTGTTGTGGAGAAACACTTGAAATGTGATTGAACTAATGAGGGGCGAAGTTGCTTCGGCGGGAGTAAACCGCATTTCTTTTCAATTCCTCCTAGGTGTTTGTTTTACAACGTACAGAGTATTTTATTGGACCACCTACTTGGTCCGTGGTAAGTCGGTATGTGATGTCACGCGATCCGCATCTCTGGACAACTGCCAATAGCAAAGCAAATTGGACACTGTGACGAGTCCATCCATCTTTTTATAAAATCAAGGGTTGACCTGGCCAACAAGCCACCGACTATCAAAGCGAGGTTTTTGTTTTTTGATCCCGGCATTTCAATTACTCCTGAGTAATTATTATTTCAAAGCTTGCCCTTTGATCTTCCCCTTTGTATTTTCAACTCCAATTATGCAGAGTGGTCATACATACATATGTGAGGATTGTGAGGGTTGGAATTAATTAAAAGAACAAAGGGAGATTGCTTTTGACTTTAGCTGACCATTCCTATTGATTAAATTTAGATCAAAATCAGGGATTTTCAAACGAGAGTGAATTTAATTTAATGTGCTGATTTCCCCGATCTGCCGAGGCTCATTAACCCGACTTTTACGACTACTTGGCAAACCTCTCAATCTCTTTTTGAAGAGAGAAGATCCTAACGAGCCAAGCTCAGCCATCATCCCTCTTTATCTTCCACATTTATTTACAGGTAATTGCGGGTGTTTTACAGAGAGAGAGACCGATAAGACGAGAGAAGAGAGTTATTCATGGGTTAATCGCGGCTGTCAGCAGTGTTGGAATGAGAGGGCGGCATCCAGCTACCCTTAACTAGAGGATAGTGGTGGCCACCTCAGCTACCTCCAAGACCGATAAGAGACGAGAGAAGAGAGTTATTCATGGGTTAATCGCGGCTGTCAGCAGTGTTGGAATGAGAGGGCGGCATCCAGCTACCCTTAACTAGAGGATAGTGGTGGCCACCTCAGCTACCTCCTCAGCAGCTCCCAACTCCTCAAGGACCGGGTGGGCCTTTGTTCTTCAACCGAGCCGAGCCAAGCCACTCATTAGCCATCATCCAACGAGCCCACTTAATTTGCTAGCCCAATGTTTATTGAGCTGGTGGAAATGTCCATAAACTCACCCGAGAGTTGGTTTTGCAATTACACACCGGCTCTGCAGGGGCGGATTATGTAATATGTTTTGCCGAACTATAAAGGTAGCAGGGGATTGTTGTGTATTTGTGTAGAAACACATTTCCCCCAAGAGGAGTTGAATGGGGGCCCCTTTTTCTCCCTCCTTTAAAAGAAATTCCACCGAAATCTCATTCTCATGAGAGTAAACCTCTCAACAAGAAGGTATCCGTCCGTTCATAATCCTCCCGAATCAATTGTTCGACCCGGTTAGGTTAACAAAGATTACGTTAAAGGAGATGAATGTCCCTTGTGTAAGGGAGGACTAGGCCGACTTATTGTCCCCCATCTTTCCCGAAGAATATAATTTATGTCCTCTTTGATTTCAATGAAAAATCCTCCAAAGTTTGACAGCTCCTACGATTTTTCCGAGCTCCTACCTTGGAATTGGCCTGTAAATTGGTCCAAAGTGGCTCATAATGGTTTGAAAACTATCAAAATCTTGGTGGGATTTGCTTTATTTCTTCCATTTTTTCTCTCCTCTACCAGAGCAGCGTACATCATTAGCTTCCCTCCTCCAATTTGCCTCTTTTTTGGCCCTTATTTGTTTGTCCATAAAGTGCTTTGGTTGAGTCTGGCTGCTCGCTTGCTCGGATAGGTTTTTGCGGTGGTCTCTGCTGAGGCTGATTGACTCGACTTCCCCACTAATATGCAATTGCTCCTGAATTATGGCTTCAGTCAATAGCCCCTAGGATCTCTGATCTGGATGGATGGCATTGTTAGAGTTGTCTACTAGAGTAGTCTTCTCCTCGTATTCCTCTCATCGTAGATAACAATTGAAATAGTGTTCTCGGGCCATGTATCAGATCATCCTGATTAGACTACGCTTGGAGACTCCACCCTCAAGGAGGAATGTGAGTCATTTAGCAAAGGCTTCGGCCATCAGATTAGGAGCTAACGAGTAGAGAGCTTGAAGGTGACACGATGTTCTTTTTTGGATCTATTAGCTCTAATGCACCTCTTGAAAATCTCTGATTCTTAATTTTTTGAACCAACAAATTCTAAATTCCTTTGTAAATGCAGGGATCTACACTCTTAAGGGTCAGGGGTTAATTTGAGAGGGGAATTTCAGAGGAGAGTGCGAAGAGGAGCCTAAGGGTCCAGTCAGAGTGTTAATTCTGGATAATGATAGGCCCTTTCTCCAGATCCTCCTTCTCTCGAGTCTTCTCCAAGTGAGTGACATTGACGTACATTCTTCAGCCCCTAAATTGGGAGAAAATAGCAGAGTGAAATTTTAGTTTGTAATTAAACAGAATGAAATTCAATTCCGAGGAAAAAGAGTAATTGGGGAGGAGGTGTGAATTCAAATAGCTCAGGTTTAAATTGTAATTGAATTTGGCATTGGGAGCTGGAGTGTAATCCATAAGTGTCACCGTAAAAGGTCACTTGAGGGTGCAGGAGCGTGAGGGAAACGCTCATAGCGCCCGCTTCTCATATTTCTGAGTAATGCACCCATGTCAAAGTGTCTGCCCCCGGTTGAAGTACCGATCCATCTCCTCAGCAGATCTTAGGACTTTTCTAGACAGTCTTGAAATTATAGTCATTCTAATAAGTCTGCACATTTCCCATAAGAGTGATTGAACTTGTAATTGAGTACGTGAGTCGAGTAAGAGCTGCATAAAGGTCTGGTTCTGATTACTCGGGACAATTCCCACCACTATTACTAATACTATTAGATTATTTACTCTTATGATTCTCTCTCTCTCATCCTTCTCTAATCATAGTTATCAGAATTTTACGACTTTATGGGTTTCATCCAATCCTATGCTAAGATAGAGGAAAGCCCAACCTCGTTCGTGCTGATTGTTTTGCGAAAACGCTTCCATTTCGATCCAACCCCATAAATCTTTACTCAGTCCACACCAGCGGATAGAGCACATTGTAGGAATTTGATTGTTGTGTGCGCTGTAGCTCCTCCTCTGATGGTTTTTGGAGGAGCATCTTACGAACCGTGAACTCGAGCCCAAACAAATATGCGGAGGAATCAGCGGGAGCTCTGGCTTAAGCTCTCGAGGAATAAGAGAGAGAGAGAGAAGGTGCTCGATCCCGATGCGCCTAGTTAAATTATATACACTAGAGTACTGTATTAAAACAACTCGAGAGAGAGCTGATTTAGTCACGGCTCATCAAACCTCCTAATGTAATAATTCTCGCTACCTTCTTGACACTGACCTATCGGCATTTATCGGCCGTGTAATGGTGTAATGTGCTTTTTCTTATCAGTGGGACACAGTGTACAGAAGGTACGAGCCGTAGAGGGAGAGGAATTCCAAAAGGAACAAAGAAGTAGAGATTCAAAAGGGAGGGAGACGCCTTAACCACCTCGTTCCCTTCATCTTTACGAGTCCCTTGGGGGCAAATATAAAGCCCTGGCCCATCTTCCTCGAGCTGCTCATCTCCGTTCAACAAGGCTTACATAATCCTCCTCCGTGGATCTCATGCAGAGAAAACAATGAGCCCACTGGCCTTGAGAAGCAAAGCCTGGAATATGATTGTAGGATTTAGAAAAAGCCAGGAGAGGTAACAAGATGATGAAGAGCAGAGGGATGAGCTCTCGAAGCTCCTCTTGAGTCTCAACTATTTAACAAATGTACAATTGGAATTGGAGTATTTAGTGAGAGTGAGCAAAAGAGTGGGGAGGAAGAATGTGCAATTAACATTAGAAGGATTGCCAATGATGGTTCTGAACTTCTGTGAATGAATTCAGACAAATTCCTCCGAGGAGAAAAAAAAGTAAACTCGAGGAATTCCTTCAGTTTGGGGACAAAAAGTAGTTGGGGTTTCATTCATGGCATTTCAAGACTCCTGAGGACACACAAAGAAGCAAAGGTTCACCTCGGGGGCCGAGAAATCCCATTCATTCGGAGCAGCCAAGCGGAGGGATTTAAGGGATCGGACCAATTAAAGGGGAGTCGAGCCCACGCCGAGGTGTTTTCCGAGCATTTGCATTTTTTGGAGGAGTTGAGAGAAAAAGTTGTAGAGTCATCCTCGTGAGAGTTCACAACCTCTTCCTTCACTTGGGGAGAGAGCTCCTGCCAATTGACATCTGCAGAACCCAGTGACATTGACTCATTGGAGCATTGTCTTTCGCTTGATTTGTAGACACTCTTTCGGCCTCCTGGACATCCTCCTCCGAATGGAGTGGCGAAGGTAATGGGCTGCTTGTAAAATTGTAATTGGAAATTAATTCGAGATTAAAACGGTCTTTAAGAGCCGAGGCCATTTGTTTTGAGAGGAGCTGCTAAAGATTCATGGGGGCTTGGTCTGCCCATTTCTTATTGCACACCTACCCGAGAGAAAGATTTGAGATTTATGGGAGCTGGATTGTAATTATTACGAGGGGCTGCCGAGGACCAGCAGCAAATTATCCTAGCTCGTGGATCTCTGGAGTAAATTGAATCTGATTAAAAAAATTCGGCGGTGGCGGCAACGGCGACTGGAATTGCCCTCACTTTTCTCCCTTAAGCCTTTGAGGACGGTACGGTCCTCAAGAGAGTATGGAGACTTAAGATAGACTTGGAAAAGAGAAGCAAAGTCACCCTGCTCTCGACGGAGCGTGAATTCAATCGTCATCTCATCTAAAATACAATTGTCTGTTAACTCAGCCCTATATATCTTCTCTGAGCGAAGGGGAAAAATTGGACCGAGTCATCCTCCTCCAACTCATTTAAATCCTGGGGATGAGACTTGACTCCTGAGGGCCCCCTCCCCCTACTCCTTCTCTCTCTCTCTCTCTCAAGAATAAGAAAAGTCCCTCTCAAGTCCTGACTCACTCTCTGTTTTTTGCGCCCAACTCTTTTCTTTTCCCGTCATGATCTCGCCAGACTCGAGAGCTTAAAAACCCTAAGGGGATCCAAGAGCTAAGTAGGCTGCTTGAGTTTGAGCTTACTTAAAACCCCCAGGGTCGATGGATCCCTTAACGAGAGGGGTGAAAAATACGGGGGCCGATGCAAAGGGAGCGCCTTGAAAGCGGCGGCCGCCACTTCTTTTGTGAGTTGTGGTACACAAAGGGGGAGCGGCGACCTTTAGGAAGCGGTGACCTCACTCAAAAGAGAGTCATCAAGCTCACCTCAAAGAAGGGCAAACACTTGATAGGCACGAGGACCTAATTATACCAAGTAGCATACCCCGTTAAGGGAAAGAACACTTAATTCATTAGCGCCGATCTCTACGAGCCTATTTGTTTTGCGCGGTCTAACTCGATTAGTCTCGGTAAAACTTAATAATTTCGCCATACTTGTCTCTATTTGCGAAGCGAGGTGACATTGATTATGTCCATTAGGACAATTTACAAATCGATTAGTTAGCTCGACTGGCTCCATCAAATTCTGACCAAATATTAGTTGGATGAATTTGGACAAGGGCGCGAGGAATGTGAGTTCACCTTTAAAAGTTTAAATCCTTAAGTTCTAAAGTTGCTCTCAAGTCTTAAGGGCTGGGAGTGCATAATTGTGTGGTTGTGGGATCGTGTGAATAGAGCTGGTCATAAATAATGGAGAGGGGGGAGCGTGATCTGTAATAATGTACGAGGGGAAACGAGGTGAACGATGTGTGGATGGACTGGGTTATTCTACCTGTAGGTGCAATGTTTTGATTGCATTAATGCCGTAATCATATTGGGCTCATATTTGTGGGGTTGGCCCTTGCAATGAATATCTCTGGGTCGTGATTAGGTGTCGATCCGGCCCGATGATGATGGTGATTAAACGCGGAATTAATGCCCCGAATCACCCAAATGAGCTCTGATTCGGGCTTAAAATGTATCCTCTTCCTCCTCCTCTTTTTTGAAATAATACAGCCTGATTTGGAAATAAGAGTGGGGCTTTCAAGGGTTCGAGCTTTTAAGGGTCTCTCATGAACATGCGTGTTCCATCTCGAGGGCTTTCTCTCCGACCATCTTTGGAGGCTCTCTGCAGGCCCTTAAGGGAATCTCTTGTACTACTAGATATATTCTCAAAACTCTGTGTATATATAAGTATTGACAAAAACTCGAAGGGGAAACCAAGTGGAAGTTGTCCCGGATCTTTTCTAATGGCCAGTTCAATATCAATTTAGTCCCCTTTGAAGGATGGGTTTTGGGAAGCATAGGCCGGAATAACCCTTTCAAATCCCGCTTGATTGAACTTTCCCAAATCTGCCCAATGTCCCCAGAAAAACCAATCCACTTTGTCCTCTTCTTCCTCCTTCTCATCCTCTTGCCAAGAAATTTCCAATCTCCAAGAAATCTCGGAGAAAGTTTAAGGAATTTCTAAATTGTAAATTCCGCATGTCCAAGAATGTCATTTCAATTTATTGAGAATTCCTCTGGATCTGGAGAATCTCAAATCACTGAACAATTTCCCGAATTTGTATTTCTTTTAGAATTGCTCCCGCTTTTTTTAACGATTCAATTCAAAAGAGGGGATTTAATAGCCTCGAATTAAACCCAGATGAATCGGGGGGCCATGATTTGAAAGGAATTCGATGAGGTGAGGTGATTGCGTCGTTTCCGGTCTTTTCCCTCGGGTTTTTTCCACCCAAATAGGGATTTCCCCCGAAATCTTTGGAAAACTTTGGGGGCAGTCACGGAAAGCTTGGTCATTTGGAGGAAAGGACTTCCGGTTCCGAATTCCGTCCTCCTCTCCGATTGAAATCAGAGAGCTTGTTTTTTTTCTGGCTCGGATCTCGGCGAATTAAGATGTAATCGCATACGGGGGCTTTATGGGTTAGCGATTGAGCGCTCCGCTGACTCCCTATGATTTATGCCCCTATTTAAAATATTATTTAAAGATCTACATCTTTTTAGAGAAAAATACTCGGCGGATGCCTCGCATTTTATTGGCATTGTTAACGCTGATGAAATGGCCCATTCCAACTTGTTCTCGGTGCAATGCACGCTATACTCACTCGATTTCCCCCCTTTGTGTGTATATTCATAAGTTTACACAAACATATGGGGATGGATTACATCGGGAGATGATGGGAAATATGAGTAGTAGTTTAAAAGTTTTTGTGGGATAGGGGAGGAGGGTTGGTTGGTGTGCTGGTGGCTTTGTTCCTATTGTATTAGTACGAGTAGTATTATAAAGTATGAATTGGGAATTATGGATTATGGATCGAGAGATCAAACCCCCATTAAATCCTCATAAAAAGACCCTACAATTAAAATGCCGGGAGCCCCGGCGAGATTACGCGTATCTACGCCCCGGTTTAAAGTCGGTGATTTTGAAATGGCGTGTCGGCCGATACAGTCCTCTGGAGGAAAATTAAATTGTCCAGCTTTTTGTTCAATTTCTGGTCGGGACAGGATGGAAATGAGTTGGTCCAGCAAAAGGAGCAGCTCTCTCAAAGCTCTATTTATAGCTCCGAATTGATTGCTTTTTTGATCTGGGACTCGTGAAAGAGTGGAGGTGACGTTCCTTTCATGTCCTTTTTCTGTGTTATTTCATTCCAAAAAATGATTAAGCTTAGCTCTTTTTGCGTATGACATTGTTGTCGGCTCGAGAGAGAGAGAGAGCGAGAGGTTGTACTTATAATGACTTTGAGGACAGTGTGATTTATATGAGCGCGTGCAAATATCCTCCAAACTCATTAGGATATGCAAATGACTTGAAGGTATACTCATTAAAATGACTTGTGTGGCTCCCTTGGAGAGGACCCTTAACCGAATCCTTAAAAGGCTGCAAAGACACTGGAGAACCTGCAGGTAGCTCCCTCAAGAGATGAGGAATGAGTCCGCGATAAGAATCTGTCAGGCATAGCCGGGTTGACACGAGTTCTCATACTTAACCTCCATGTCAAAACCTTCGTTTGCATACATTTACACCGGAGTGCACCGAGTATACTTGCCTGGACATGATCGGGTTTCACAAGGATCTGTGGAGGCCATTTCTTGCTCAGCGAGACTCGTGTATTCCTCGGCCAGTTGCTGAGTTGTAAAGGATTTCAAAGGGTCTCTGACAATGCAAGTAGAGAGTCTTTAGATTTACGAGGAGTTGAGCATTTTGCGTGATTTAACGAGCGCCGGGGCCGACTACTGGACGTTGGCGGGTGCCACCACCGCCCAAATGCAAATTGGCGGGCGGGGAGATCATTTTTTCGTGCTAAAGCCATGTATTTCATCTGTGGTTTGTGCCGGCAGGCGATAAGAAACTAATTATGGCCTTGAGAGAGGAGTGTGTAAAAATAGTTTTTAAAAACCTCGGATCCCTCCATGAGAAATTTCCCAGGCACGGCCGAGTATTACGCAAATAGAGCTCCAAATGCAATTAGGGAATGGGATTATTTGCAGCGGAAGTAATGGGATGGGACACTTTTGTGTCCCTCAGCACGGTCCACCGGAGCTCAAAGGGCGCATTACAGAGCCTTAGGCGGGTACGAAATGGAGAGTGAAAGAGACCCGGACCGGGCATGTCAAAGGGGTTGACATTGTTTGGACACGATGCGGTCGTCCGTGCCCCTTCTCTCCTCGTCAACGGCTCAGTTTGTCATCGTCCCTTCGGATTATTTGCTCATTGAAATGGAGTAGGCCCATGAGGACTCCCGACTCATTATCCGCCCCGAGGACCCCTTTTATAATACAAATGAATTGAAAAAACGAACCCTTTTTACAAGGGATTATTTCTAAACATACATTTTGAATTGTTCCGATTGTTCAACCCTTTGAATTTAATAGAGTAAGATGAACTCTCGAGAGTCGGGAGAGAGAGAGAGATTCAGATATCGGATTTAATTTGATTTCACTATTCGAGTAATTTGAGGTGCGTGATTCTACGGCCGAAACCCTTGAAGACGATGATGGATTGAGTTTTGGTATGATCGGCTGACTCGGGTGTACAATTTCTCTGGGTATTTTTAACACTTTGAAGATCGAAG
Source organism: Megalothorax incertus (assembly GCA_036507255.1). Taxonomy (NCBI): domain Eukaryota; kingdom Metazoa; phylum Arthropoda; class Collembola; order Neelipleona; family Neelidae; genus Megalothorax; species Megalothorax incertus. The sequence continues at coordinate 13,404 of JAAZTK010001307.1, forward strand.
GGTGAAGAAAAAGGTGTGCAGTGTTGGTTTAATTGAAATCGGAGGCTTTTGGAATTGGATTTCAAGCGTACCTAGCATGGGAAATGACTTTTACAGAGAAAAAAGGGAAGGGGGAAGGTTGGAAAGGTCGTGTTAATTAGCAGGTGGGAAGGAAATGTGAATTGGATGGGGAGAACACGCGTCCTCAGGTGTAGCGAATTTACCCGGCTCGGGGAGAGCATGAACCTGTATTTTTAGGTCTCCTTACTGTATATTGTACTTTACGGGCACATTTGTATGTATTTAGCGGAGGTTTATGTGCTCCTCTCATGGTTTTATTGCATAGAAATTATGACCAAGTGCTTCAGCACTCCCCAGGGACTTTCCGCTTACAAGATGCACATAAAATTTTGCTCGAATTGAATTGTGAATTTTTATACTGCAATTGCAAAAAGGATTTGGCTCATTAGGAGTCGAGACCTTTGAGATCCGAGTGCAAGAGAGCGTAAGGGGTTTCATTCAGGGGATTCAAATGCTTCGGACTGTGTAATCCAATAGGGTTTAGATGATGCCTGATTACCCCATTGAGAAGAGAGAGAGTCCAGATGGAGATCATAGATGCAAATGTAATTCAGAGCAAGAAACGAGCAATCCTCAAGAATAGAGGAGAGAGATTAGAATGCAGGATTTGTCCACCTCTTTGACTCCTTTACTGATCTCGCATTTAAAAAAGGGTGGGGTGAAACTCTTAAGAATCACCGGATTATTTATTGCTCCGCTCAACCCTGTCAACTACATGATGCTTCGAAAGAGCTGAAGTAGGGGGACAATGGGAGAAGAGCATGGGGGATGACAATAGACACCTTTGGGTACCTTTGGGCCAACTTCTCATTCTGAATAATTAATAAAAAACCTTTTTTGATGAAGAGAAGGCGCTTGGATAGAAATACAGAGCTGGAGAAATTAGTGCCATTATTGTTCCGGGAAAAATGACTCCCCTGCCGTGCGAATAAGCGCCCGAGAACCGGAGGGGTTGTAAAAAAAATGAGAATTTAACAATTTTAATTCCCCGTTTTTTTCTCGAGAGACTTGTCGAAGAATTCACTTGTCTCAATTAGACGCTCCAAGATGAATAAATTAGCTCGTAATCGACTAGACTAAATACTAAATATGCGTCTCAAGGGGGCTGAGACACG
>JAAZTK010001308.1:0-14575 GCA_036507255.1 Megalothorax incertus
CGTTCTTGTTTTGAACAAATGGGGGTGACCACTTGACACGGGTCGTATGACCTCTAAAAGTGCCCATTGGACAAAATTTTTTATCAGGCAATAATCTACATGTTTCAAGCTTCAAAATAATGTCACTCTCATTAACTAACTCGTCCGTCCCAGTGGGACCCCATCCTCCTAAGTAATAAATTAATGTCCATTCGACTTTCTTCAATACTTACAAGGTAATATTACTTATTATCCTTAGGTTTACGATTAAAGTAAGGTACTATTGTAGTACAATATACTAGAGTAATACCTATCAATGACAATAATATTATTTAATATATAAGCAGTGCACCAAATCCATATATTGGAAGCTGCAGCTGATAGATAGCCAATGCAAGGTTGGTTTTGTAAAATATGTAGTTATTTTGTTTCATCTACAAAATTAACAGTGGTTTTTCTATTAAAAATAGCTCATCTTTAATTAATTTGGTCAACTCTGGAGCCTTTCGACGGCCTCCCTTTAGGCATTGGGCTTCTTTCAGTCTTTTTACTATTCTTCCTCCTCCTCTCCTCCAGGCTCATTTTGGCCCACCTTTGCCGTTGGTACTCATTTCTTTTCGTGAAGAGAGCTTTCTTGTCCTCCTCATTCTGCATTTTCCTTTTTAAATAACCCTTTTGGTAATTATTGTAATATTCCCGCATCTTTTCAGGGTTTTTTTCAATGTATCTGATCCTAAGCTCCTTGTAATACTCCCTACGCTTTTGACGTTCCTCCTCCGTCTCATTCTCTCGCAATTTCTCTTGCTTTTTCCTATAATCCTCCTTATGTCTGGCCTTGGCCTCTTTTAATTTGACCAATCTTGCTTCATTTTGCTCTTGAATTTCCGGAGGAAGGAGATCCCAATGCACCCAAACCTTGTGATTCTCCCAGTGCGTTTTTGAGGGTTGACCAGCACCGCAAAACTCGCATGAATACATGTAAATTTTATGGGTCCTCTGGTGGTCTTGAAGGATCTTTTTGAGCTTGAATACCTCCCCACAACCTGCAAAAATTATATATTTAATTTACTTCTATATACTATTCTTTTATATCAATTATTTAGATTTAAAATTAAATACCTTCAACATCACAATAATAATATATGGGTCTCACTCGACCTCGAGCGTTCCCATACTCTTTTATCTTGCTCTTTCTCGCCTCTTTCTCCTCCTCAGTCAGCACTTTAGTTTTTAATTCCCCCTTTCGGTAATTCCTAGCATATTCCCGTACCATTTCCCCTCGATTTTCATAGAATTTCTTGTATCGTTCTTGGTCCTTTTTCCTCCGCTCTTGTCGCTCCTCCTCCGTCTCATTCTCTCGCAATTTCTCCTTCTTTTTCTTAAGAGCCTCCTTATGCTTATTCCTGGTAGCCCTCACTTTGACCAACCTCGCTTCATTTTGATCCCTTTCCTCCGGTGGTAGATGGTCAAGGTGCGCAACAACTTGATGATCTTTATAAGCTGATTTTGAAGGGTATCCTCCACCACAAAACTCGCATAAAAATTTGTAAACTCCAACATGTTTGTCCAAATGGATTTTCCAATGGCCAATAGTCTTAAATTCCCTGTCACAACCTGAACATGATATACCAATTTTAGAAATATAAATATACTAGTATATCGAATATAATGGGTACCTTGAAAATTACAGGTGAATATTTTTTGGGGTTTATTTGAATTGCAATTAGTGTTTTTCAAATGACGCTTTAATAGGATTTGGTACTTGAAACTCTTCCCACATTTTTCACAAATGCTCGGATCCTCAGGTTTTGGAGCCTTCTTCGGCTTATGAACACGATTATGAGTTCGCAAACTATCTTTTTTATCGTAGATTTTGGTACAACCTTTAGGGGAAATGTCAATCATTAAAATACTCCAATTTAGGCATCTCTTACTAAAACAGCTATTTACCTGGAAAAGTACATGAGAATAGCTCGTTCTCGTGAGTCCCTGTGATTTTACTGTCTGGAATTTCAACTATTTGATTAAAAATAAATTAAAGATAATATAAATGAATCCCAAAAAACAAATAAAACAATTTTAATCATTAAAAAATGGCCACCTTTGGAGCTGGCTTTCTTTGGATGTGAGTTCTGATGGAACTCGAGTTCTTGAGGGTCGTTGAAGGAGGCCGAACACCCGTGTACTTTACATTTGAAGGGGAAAGCCGAGTTTTGGGAATATTTGGGGAGTATTTTTCTTAGGCGCTTTGGAATGACATTGGAAGATCGGTCTAGTTTGTCAAGTCCTTGGGGGATGGACCCTGGAGTGTCAAGAGGAACTTCATGGGCTGTAGATAATTCTCCAGGAGATTCAAACCGTAAGAGATCAGGCCCTGGAGGGGAGCTCAAGGGCTTAACATCATCATTAGAAAACTCAGATGAATCCTCTGGGTTAATTTCTAAATGATCCATCTCAATACAATGTAAATGCCGAACCTCAGACTGAAATTCAGAATCCTCCAAGTCAGGCTCTTGTTTTATTTCCACATTTTGAACTGGTTTTGCCATTGAACCTCTCTGTATATCGTTACCACCATTCCTTTTGGTTGAAATATTGTTAGATTTAGGAGCGAGTTGGGTGCTTTTGCTCAAAATTGAGCTTTTCTGAATGGATGAGCTTTCCTTTTGAGTTTTCTTACGAGGAGGAGGCACATGGGCCAATTCACAATGAACCTCGAGGTCTGAGACACTTTTGAAGGACAGTGAACAGCCAGGGGCTGGACACCGGAAGGGCAGGAGTGGAGGCTTTTCTCTGACTTGAATTATATTGTATGATCTTTCTATACGAGATAAGGATGACCCGAGATCTTGTAAACGCTTGACTGAAGTTTGAGGGCGAAGATTGTAACAAAAGGGGCCTTGAGGTAACTCTCCAAGATTCTTAACCTTTGTTTTGAGGTTGGAAAAAGATTTATTTAGTTGTAGTTCATTGGACAATTCAGGAGGATTCAAGGGACGTGTTTGGAGGTGAGGAGGAGTGGAGGTTGAGCCAGCATCATCCAATTCTTGTTTTATTTCAGAATTTTGAATTAACGAGGGTGGTAGTCTTGAAGGATTTGTTTTTGCTCGTTTTTTGACAGGTTCTTTAGGCTCCTCGAGGTCATCCTCATCAGATTCTTTTGAGACTGATCTACTTCCGGTTCCAATGCCTCTGGTCAGGATCCTCTCACCGAATTCACTCCAGGTCGAAGAGTCTGAGCTCGTTTCAGAATCAGAGTCATTGAGATCTCCGAGAATCATTTCCGGTTCTTCTTGAACAACCCTGAAATTAATTAAATGCAAACCAATTAAAACCTAATTAATTTGATAACAAATCTGCTGTAATTCTTTGTTTATATCTTTGCTAAATTATAATGATTAATTGCTGACAAATCAATTAAAAAATAAATACAAAAATACTTTGTTTTGGGGTCCTTTATTCTTCTGGGATTCCTCATCGGTTTTTCAGAGGATTTGGCCCCGGAATTGCCGGTTTTTTCTCTCAGGGACTTTCGTGGCATCCTCCCAATTAAGCGGCTATTAAAACTAGCTAATTAGGGAGCACATCATTAAAAATATTACATAAATAAATATTTAACAAATCAATTTCAAAATTCGAGATATCTATAATTTGTAAATTTTTCAAAAATAAATTCGTGGGCAAGTTCAATATTTAGGCCTTTTATTCAGGAACGGTTTTATAATAAATTTATTTCAAAATTAGCTTCAATTATTTTAATTAATATATCGATCTAGTCTAATTCCAACATATTTTTGATGTAAATATATTTTAGACATTTCCAATCAATCACATAATAATTTATTTAATTAGAAAGGGTCCAATTTAAAACATCAATAACATGTATTGTATTTCAAACAAAAATAGTTTTTCAATAGAAATTAACCGTAAAATATAAATAAATTCTATGTACAAGGGAATTGCCCTTTCTCATGATTATGTGGAGCTGTGATGCTACATCCTGGAATTAATTGTTTACAATTATTTACAATAAATTATTATTATTTATTATTTTTCTAAACCTTTGAAAGAGCAGGGCTTTGATAATTTGACCTTCAATACAGCAGGCATAAAGTTTGGAGCATTTACAGAATCCGAGCTCTTCTTGGCCACTGGGAAAGAGAACATAATTAAAATTAATACATTCCAATTAATCAATTTCAATTTATAAAATGGTTACCTCCAGAGTGGGACTTCATTGGGTGGAGTCTATGTGTATATTTATGATATTCAAGTGATCGGAGGTCTCTGAAAGAAGTTGTACAGCCACCTACTTTACATGGCAAGGAGATTGGGGTCGGAAGGATTTTATTTTGACTGGTTGGAATGACATTGGAAGATTGTTCTCGAGACTCAATAATAGAAAACATGTGTACTACATTCGAGTTTGGGACGAAGGACGCTGGAGTGTCCAAATCTCCATCCTGGACAAAAGTCGATTCCTCGGGAAGGTCGAACCGGAAGGGCTGAGGAGGAGGAGGTGGGTTTTCGTTTTCTGTAGGTTCAATTTCATTTGTAATATAATTTAGATCCAGTGGGTCAACTTGTAAATCTTCCAGCTTAATTATATGCTGAGGAGAATGGGCTCCAGGCTGAAATTCAGAGCCTATTTCATCTAGTTCTTGTTTGATTGTACCTATATTATATTGAACAGGTTCCATCATTGACTCTTTTTGGATTATTCGCTTGGAAGGATATGTTTTCTTTGAAGGATGGTCTTTCTGATGGAGCCCGAGGTCTCGGAGGCTTTTAAAAGACTCTGAACAGCCGAGAACTTTACATTGGAAAGAGAGATTTGAGTTTTGGGGGAGTATATCTTCGGGAAAGACTTCAATGACCTTGTTTTTGACTGGAATGACTTTATGAGATCGTTTTTTAGGACGGCGAGGAGGTGGATCTACAAAATTCGGGTCGTGAACATTTGCATAGATGTTGGAAAAAGATTTTTGTAAAGAAATATCCTTTGGCAATTCGGGAGGATTTGTAAGACGAATTTGGAGGTGAGGATGACTGGAAGTTGAGAAAGGATCTTCCAATTCATGTTTTACTTCCGCATTTTGAACTAGCAAGGATGGTGGAGGAGCTGGAGAATTTGTTTTCCTATGTATACATGTGTATGCTCGTTTTTTGGCAGGTTTTTTGGGCTCCTCGAGGTCATCCTCATCGGAAGACTTTTTTGGAAGAGATCTACTTCCGTTACCAGTGCCTCTTGTCAGGATCCTCTCACCAAATTCACTCCTGGTCGAAGAATCTGAGGTCGTTCCAGAATCAGAGTCATTGAGATCTCCAAGAATCATTTCCGGTTCTTCTTGAACAGCCCTAAAAGTAATTAAAATGCATACCAATTAAAAACTTTAATTTGATAATTATTTAAAATAATTTATTTTGCTTCAATTCTTCCTGTAAATCTTTGCTCAATTATGAAGATTAATTACTGACAAATCAATTTGAAATAATGCGAATTATTTGCAAAAATACTTTGTTTTGGGGTCCTTTATTCTTCCGGGATTCCTCTTCGGTTTTTCAGAGGATTTGGTCCCTGAATTGCCGGTTTTTCCTATCTGGGACTTTCGTGGCATCCTCCCAATTAAGTAGCAATTTAAACTAGCTAATTGAACACAAAATAATGGTAAAATTGTTATTAAAATCCAAATTATTCCAAACTTGAATTAATTTTGGTTTATTTTTAAAGCACAAATTCGCGGGCTATTTCATCATAATATTGTTTTCAAAGGAGGGATAATTTTAAATCAAATGTTTATACTTTCGATCGACAAGTTATTGAAGCCAAAAAAATTAATTACAGACCAATTAATTATCTTTACACAAATATTTGAGCAAGTCAACACTACCAGGCCAAAGAACTTAATTAGCTTGGTCAGAGGTGAGTCTGTTTATTGCTGATCATTGATCAATATCATATTATTCAGGAATCCCTATTTTACAAGTTCCTAAAAATATACCCAGGATTTGAAATTAATTATTTTCAAGCATCAAAATCAACCTCATTTTAATTGTTTTCAAGGTCCTCAATCTCATCCTTAATAAATGGACATGGCTTTGAACCAGCCACAGCATCCTCTTCTCATCGATACGGTACGATATTTATAATTAATTGTCGATAGCTTTAAATTTTGAAATAGCCTGCACTTCTATTAAAATTTTTAAATTATTTATGAATTTTTTACCATTTTAAAAATTACAGGTGATGGTAAATGTCTTGAGCTACCTCCCCCAAAAGGACTTTCTCTCAGCCCGGCTAGTCTGTCCAATTTGGGATGTAAATGGCCGACATCTCATTAAGAATGATAAAGGCGGATTTGACTTTTGCATAAAAATGATTGATCCAGAATTATCAGCTAGCGCAGTTAATGTAAGTATATTAATTATGTATATTTTACCATGTATAAAATATATTAAATATGTATTCAAATTAATATATTTCTAATTTAAGGGCCCCCGTTTTTCTCAATTCAATTCCATCTTTGAGAATGACCCTGATGGAAAGAAAATGGTCTACTCCAAATTTGAGATTCCCGATTTTGTTTTTTCTAACGACTTCCAAAAATTGTGGCAATTAAAAATCCCCTTCCTTCCTTTAGCTTTAGAACCATCGGTCGGAAAATTTTTTCAAAAATTTGGGGACAAAATTAAAAGTGTGAGCCTACTTTTGTCGCATGGAATTAATTTACCAAAAGATTACGAGTACAAAAATCTCGAGAATGCTGCCAGGCTCATGCCCAATCTGGAAACTATTGAATTTGGGAATTACCACAACTTGTCAAGGATTGTTCCATTGGAAATTCCACGTGAAGGCACCTCCGATGAAGGCACCTCCGAAATTCCACCAGCACAGAGTCCTCGAAACATTCGGACTCCAAAATTCAATAGTGTGACCCGAATGAAGATCCGAGGAGGCCATTTCTCGTATTTTAAGCTGAAAAATATCCCAAAATATTTCCCCAATATCCGTCGGCTTTCAATCGTCAATCCATCGGATAGGATGGAGAGCATTTTGGAGAAATCTTTTAATTATTATTGGTCAAACACTCCTCCGATCCCATGTCACATTGATACGCTCATAATTGAGAATAATTGCAATTCAGATCTGGTGGTTTTGAAGCGGTTGACAAAAGAATGTGGGCTTAAGCTCAAATGCTTTAACGGGAATTCTACTTTTCCAGATTTTGAGATTGAGCTACATAAAAACTTTTATGATTTTATAAGCTTGCAAAAGGATTCGTTGGAACGACTGGATTTCAAAATTACAAAATGGGCTTTGAGAAAGTCTTATCCGGTACTTAATTAAAAATTAAATATTAGACTTAATTAAAATAAAATAGTTCACATTTATATAATTATTTTTTATTAAATTAACAGCTTAATTGGCCGTCCAGCTCAATTGTCTTTCCAAAATTGACTTCTCTCGGGATTCGCGGTGAATTTATTCAAGAGATTTGCAAAGGTCGAGAATTTCTCAAAGTATTTCCATCCGTTGAAAAAATCCAGCTTGAATTGCCCTTTATCCGTAAATTCCAGCGTGACTCCAATTTCGGTGATCTCTTCCTTGGCCTCAATCCTTCAAAAGTCAGAATTCTGGAAATATCTTTAAATGGAGAGCCCACTCATCGAGATCAATTTGGAAAAATGGCTCAATATTTCCCCAATGTTCAAGAGCTTTCTTTAACTATTAATTCTTATAATTGGGATTCTTATTTAACAACACTAGTTGAAATGGAGGATTGGATGGGAAAAATCAAAGTTTTAAAGATTTCAATTCTCAGAAATGACAAGTTCCCTACACAAATTGATGGTTGTCTTTTGGATTTGAGTGAGAGTAGAATCATGAAAAAATTTGTACAATACATGGGGAGTAATTTGGAAGAAGAAGAAAAAGAAAAGGAGATTTTTGGGATTGCAAATTTTTCGAGTAAGTGCTTAAAAATTGCATCTTTAAAAAAAATAGTTTCCACCAAATTCTAATTTCTAAATCTTAAACTAGATTTGACTCGAATGGAATTATTCGGCCCTATTACCATTACTGATATATCCGTCTACTTGGGATTTGGACGAATGAGAACCTTGAAACATATTGTAATTAATCCACCTGCAAAGGTTAATCATTTTAAAAAAAATTCTATTCTTATTTTATTATTTATTTAAAAATTAATTTATAGGTTGAATTAACTTCAAAATGCGACGAGTACGTAAGGAAAAAGGGATTTCAATTCCTCATCAATCAAGAACCAGAAATTGTACCGAATTTACATGATGAAATCCTTGATTCTTCAGATGAGGATTTCGAACCTGAAGCCTTTCCTAACGAGGAAGAAGAGTCTGAGGAAGAAGAGTCTGAGGAGGAAGAAGAAGAAGATTCTGAAGAGGAAGAAGATTCTGAGGAAGATTCTGATTCTGAGGAGGATCATTGAATGTATTTTGGATGGTTTAGTTCACGATCAACTCTAGATAATTCTAATTGACAGATCTGTAACAGTACCTACTCGTACTTGTTCTATCGTAGTACTATTTGTAATACTTTTATACAAGGAGGATTAGAGGATATTTGACTTTGTACAGTAATACTCATATAAATCTAGAGTAAGTCGAGTAATTATAATTTATACCTAATCATACATGATTTATTTATTTAATATTTGCATCAAAATGAAATAAAATCTGATTTAATTTTATTCTATTGAAATTTTTTAAAAAATGCATTGAAATTCATTTATGTATTACATACTACGATACATACTATTATTACACTACTTAGGATTAGTATAAGCAAGAATATTTTTAATTAACCAATATATAATTTTGTAATGCTGTATATTACGATATTTTGTGATTAAAATATTTTTCATTTCTTCGGATTCCATTTTATGCCTCATTTAATCAAAGTAGGGTAGATTATAATTATTAAATTACCTATACTTCACTATTATAAAATCAAATTTTAACTAAACGCTACCTACTAACGTTTGACAAATCAAATTATTATCTAATTATTAATTAAATATGATACAAAAATACTTTGTTTTGGAGGCTCTTTTTCTTCCGGGATTCCTCATCGGTTTTTCATAATATTTGGTCTAGGAATTGCCGGTTTTTCCTTTCTAGGACTTTGGTGACATCCTCCCAATTAATGGCAATTAAAATTAGCTAATTGAATACAAAATAATTGGTAAAATTGAAAAATTTTGAAAACGTTTTTGAAAACGTTTTTGAATTTACAAGGGGCGGGATAATTCAAATGTTCGATTCAGCCGAAAAAATACCGGTGCACGGTGCCGTGATTATCTTTCTGCAAATTTAATTAATTGAACGAGATCAATTAAGGCACTTGTCCTACAACAAAGGATTAATTAGTTTGGTCAGAGGTGAGTCTTTTTGCCGCTTATCTTATCATTATGTATATTCTTACAAGTAGGTACAAATTAAAATTTTTGCCCATTTTAAATTAATTCAAAATCAACCCAATTTTAATTGATTTCAGGGTCTCCCCATTCCATAATATTTCAAATAAATGGACATGGCTTTGAACCAGCCACAACATCCTCTTCTCATCGATACGGTACGATATTTATAATTAATTGTCGATAGCTTTAAATTTTGAAATAGCGTGCACTTCTATTAAAATTTTTAAATTATTTATGAATTTTTTACCATTTTAAAAATTACAGGTGATGGTAAATGTCTTGAGCTACCTCCCCCAAAAGGAATTTCTCTCAGCCCGGCTAGTCTGCCCAATTTGGGATGTAAATGGCCGACATCTCATTAAGAATGATAAAGGCGGATTTGACTTTTGCGTAAAAATGATTGACCCAAAATCCTCAGCTATTGCAGTTAATGTAAGTAGATTAATATGTATATTTTATCATCTATAGAATATATTAAAATAATTAAATATTACCTAATATCTTAATTAAAGGGCCTCCGTTTTGCTCAATTCAATACCATCTTTGAGGACGACTCTGATGGAAAGAAAATGGTCTACTCCAAATTTGAGATTCCTGATTTGGTTTTTTCTAACGACTTCCGAGAATTGTGGCCATCAAAGATCCCCGTCCCTCCTTTAGCTTTAGAACCATCGGTTGGAAGATTTTTTTCAAAATATGGGGACAAAATTAAAAGTCTCAAGCTACTCTTGTCGAATGAAATGCATGGGAAAAAATTCCAAGATTATAATTGCCACAAGTTGGAGAATGCTGCGAGGTTCATGCCCAACCTTGAAGCTATTGAATTTGGTGAAACTCACTACATCTTGGGTGTAAAGCAAATTGAGGCTGGAGCAAATACTGATACCACCGAATTTCCAGAGGCAAATCCTCAAATCATTCCTGCAAAATTCAATAATGTGACTCGAATGAAGATCCGAGGCCATAATGTTAAACTCAGAAATATCCCCGAATATTTCCCCAATATTCATTGGCTTTCAATCGACAATCCAAAGAATAAGTTGGAGAGCATTTTGGAGAAATCTTTTAATAGTTATTGGGCATCTCCTGCTCCGATCCCATGCCACATTGAGGAGCTGACAATTGAAACCCTATTTACGCGAGATCTGATGATTTTGAAGGGCTTCAACGAATCCAGGCTCAAACTCAAATACTTTAATGGGGATGCTGCTCATCCAGGTTTTCATTATAATGAGCGATTCCAACACTTTTATGAATTCATAAGAATGCAAAAGAACTCGTTGGAGAAGTTGGAATTTAAGGTTCTACAACGGGCAATAAAACTTTCTTTTCCGGTACGTAAATTAAATATTTTAAATTATTTTTTATAAAATTTGAAATTAAACTCTTTAATTTTGCAGCTTAATTGGCCGTCCGACTCAATCATTTTTCCAAAATTGACTTCTCTCGGGATTCGTGGTGAATTTATTCAGCAGTTTTGCAAAGGTCGAGAATTCCACAAAGTTTTTCCCTCAGTTGAAAAAATCCAGCTTGAATTGCCATTTATCCGTAAATTCCAGCGTAACTCCAAATTCGGTGATCTCTTCCCTGCCCTAACCCCATCCAAAGTCAGAATTCTGGAAATATCTATAAATGGAGAGCATCACTCTTATCAAGATCAATTTGGAAAAATGGCTCAATATTTCCCCGATATTCAAGAGCTTTCTCTAATTATTAAAAAGTATCACAATTGGGACGAGTACCTAATCACACTACTTGGAATGGAGGAATGGATTGAAAAGATCAAAGTTCTAAAGATCTCAATTCTCAAAAATGACAAGTTCCCTATCCAAATTGATGGTTGTCTTCTAGACTTGAATGAGATTGGATACATAAGAAAATTTGTACAATACATTGGGAGTAATTTGGAAGAAGAAGAAATTGAGAAAGAGATTTTGGGGATTGCAAAATTTTCGAGTAAGTGCTTAAAAATTGCATCTTTTTAAAAAATTTAAAAAATAGTTTCCTCCAAATCTTAATTTCTAAATCTTAAATTGTAGATTTGACTCGATTGGAATTATCCGGCCCTATTACCATTACTGACATATCCGTCTACTTGGGATTTGGACGAATGAGATCCTTGAAACAAATTGCAATTAATCCACCTACAAAGGTTAATCATTTAAAAACTTTTTTCTATTCGTATTTTATTATTTATTTAAAAATTAATTTATAGGTTGAATTAACTTCAAAATGTGAAGAGTACGTAAGGAAAAAGGGATTTCAATTCCTCATAAACCAGAGTCCAGAAATTGAAGAAAAGTGGTGTGATGATCCTACAGGTGTGGATGTCTATCCTCAATGGGATAGCGAGGAAGAAGATTCTGAGGATGAGGAAGGAGAGTTTAATGAGGAGGGGGATTCTGAGGACAATGAAGAAGGAGATTCTGAAGACGAGGAAGAATTTATAATGGATTCTGGTAGTGATGTCCCTGAAGAATTTTTATTAGATTCTGATAGTGATGATGATTTTCTGTTTTGATTTTATTTGGGGATGAAGATTGAGCTGATGTAGATAGTTGAGTTTGTATCAATCTGTTGAAAGATTAGCTAATCCTAATAATAGTAGTAATTGTAAATTATAATTTGTAATACTCGTAATTGTTCTATCATAGTACTAGTCTAATACTGATACGATATTATAATCTAATTAACTATTGTACTACCTAATTCGAATAATTATAATCTATACATAATCAGACTACAGACCTGATTTATTTTTTTAAATATATAGTACATCTAAATATATCTGTATATGATATATGAAATAAAATCTGATTTCTTCAATTAAAATTTTAAAAAATGCTTTGAATTTCATTTGCATGCCAAATTATCTTTTAGCACGAATAAATTATTGTAATACAGTATTACGATACTTTGTGATTAAAATATTTTTCATTTCCTCGGATTACATTTTGTGCCTCATTTAATCAAAGCAGGGTAGATTATAATTATTAAATTACCTATGTATACTTAACTAGGTATAATAAAATTACTCGACTCTCGAATCTAAAAGTATTTACGCTACTAGCTTTTGACACTGACGATGAGCACCTAGAATTTTGATGTGGATTCTTTTACTATATAAGTAGAATTCTAGTAGGTATTGTATAATCTGTACATAGTTATCTATTAAGAATACAAAGTTATTTGAGGAATGAATAAAAAACTATAAGCAGGTAGCTTGTAATCCATATTGCAGACTATTAAAAAATCCCCAACAATTTAAATAACAATATAATAGTTAATTTGATTTGCGATATAGGTTGAGCAAAACTTTAAAAACTAATTTAAAATTTAAATATTCAGACTTTTCGCGTATAATCAAAATATAAAATTCCTATTACAATAAAAAATTCGTTGATGATTGCACGGTCCTATGACCTAAGCTCGTATCAAAGTCAGAGTCAAAATTAAATATTTATAACTTACTTACCTACGACTACTAAATAGATATCTATCTAATATCGTACTTGCAGTATATATAATAATTTATTTAAGAATTAATTTCAGATCAAACCCATTTATTATATATCTATAATATTTAAATTAAATCATATGGGGAATTTCTGATTAATGATTAAAATATAATTTAAGCCACGATTTCATTTCATGCCTTATCAAAGGGTAATAAAATGCTAACAATCTGATTAGAATTTATCCATTTATAATGAGACATGTGTGCATTATACATACATACATAATTTAATTTTGACGCTATCAAATGTATAAATACTACACGTTGAGGAATTCCATTACCAATTAATTTTATAATATTTTTGAAATGGACGCTTGGGGTTCACTACTTTCTTCTCCTACTGGGCCTGCCCTTATGGGGCTGACAGCATGGCCAGTTGCAATGCCAATTGCCACTTTTGCTCCAATTATGATTGCGTATTTTGTCGCATGGTGGGGAGCAGGAGACCAATCCACCGATAAAGCATCGGCTTTACTTAGCCTTCCTGAAGAAACTTTTGATTATATTGTTGGTAAGTTTTGTATTATCTGTAGGGTACATCTTGGAAAATTTCAATCGACAATTCTTAAATAATTTTTTTGATGCAGTGGGTGCGGGATCCGCAGGATCAGTTATTTCACGCCGCCTAGCGGAAGATGGCCGATTCTCGGTTTTATTACTTGAAGCTGGAGGAGAACATGCTCCAAACAACGAAATCCCAGCTTTGTTAGCGTACAATCTTCACCAACCGTATAATGATTGTAATCATATTTTCAAATAGTACAATATCTATATAAAATTTCATTAATCTGGAAATATTTATATTATATAGGGATGTACCAGACAGTGCCACAAGAGTTTTCTAATCGGGCATTTGTTGAGAATGTGGGAATCAATCTAAAATTTTTAAATTCTCATTAATTAAAATATTTACGCTAGAGGTCGCAATGGGCTCGAGGAAAAATGCTGGGTGGATCGAGTAACCTGAACTTCATGATGTACGTCCGAGGGGATTCTGAAGATTTTAACCGATGGGGAAACGTAACGAATGATCCAAGTTGGAACTATGATGGAGTAGCACCATATTTCAAAAAGATGGAAGATTACAACGGAAATTGGGATAGAAATGGTATATAATTTGACGTAGGAATATGAAAAAATAGATGAAGGTAATGCCACAAATTTCCTCCAGATGGAGTTCATGGAACTACTGGACCATTGAGTGTATCAAAGTATGATTTTGATCCAGGGCTTGCCCTTTGGCTCGATGCTGCTCGAGAGAAAGGATATACTGTTGGAGATTACAATCGACCAACGACAAATACAAGTTCGAATTTAAATAATATCTGTACATGATCAAAATGTGTACTTTTAATTTACTTTCATAAATTAGTTTTCAGTCCGCTTGATGTCTCCACCAATAATGGGCGTAGGGAGAGTACTTGGCGTGCATATCACACTGATCAGATCCCAGCCATTAAATTGACAGTTTACAAATATTCGCATGTGACAAAGGTCTGTATAATAAAACGGGTAAACCGTGTAGAAAGCCCGTTCTCTTTTGAAAATAATATTAGTTGACTTTTAAACACTGTTCGAAACCTGTAAATTATTTGCCAAAATTCAAATTTTCAAGGCAAAA
>JAAZTK010001309.1:0-14575 GCA_036507255.1 Megalothorax incertus
TAATTTTGGGAATGGCGTCGGCCGGAAATCCCTCCGAGGCATGGCATATTCACAAGAGTTTCGAGTTTTGACACATGTCAGACTACCTAGACTCGACGAGTCCTCACATGTGCTTATAGAGGAGTAGGTAGGTAGGATGTTTGTAGTATGATACTTATGTAATTCGAGACCTCGAGGACTAGAAGAAGTGGAAATAAAAACAGGTTTTTTCACCCTTTACAAATATCGTATGATAAGATTCTAGGATTTTTTGATAGGCTTTTGGTAGGGCTGGGATCTGACATCGGATACGGAATCCCAATCCGAAGATTTAGGTACAATCCACATTTGGATTGGAAAAATTCTGATCCGAATCCGTTTGTATTGAAATCGGAAGGTCGAATCTTAAATTTAGGACAACCATCCGACCAGATTCATCCGAACAATCCTACGGATTTGGCCGTGCGGCCATCCGATCCACTTGAAATCGGATCCGAAATTGATTGGAATCCAATCCGAGGATTTCGGCCGAATCAGTTTGAATTTAGCGCCCTTATTCCATTTAATCCCAATCCGAACGAACGGATCCCAGTTCAATCCGAGTTCGGATCGGATTGGGAAAAAGCTTCGGATTCCAGGAATACTCTTTCGTAAAAATGATCGTGTTCTTAGCATTTTTTAAAACTCGATAAATTTAATTTAATTTTAGATGCCGATTGGGGTTTTAAAATGTAAATATCATAATGATAATTTAGATATACTAGATGATAGTGACCTTTGGGGCTTTTCAAATAAATAAATAAATACCTAATAATCGAGATAAATCCCAAAGAACTTTACCCAATTCCCACCCGAAAATCCCCGTTTTTCCCCATTCAAAATAAGTCGGGGAACTGGGAAAAACTATATTTTTTAGGTAAATTATTTAAAGTTTAAAGTTTAAATTTTAATACTCAATCTACGATATGTATATTAGGATTCCCAGTTCCTTAGTGGGATTTTTATTAAATATCATTGGGATGTGGGATTATTTTATGATATAATATATTGAGTATAAGGATTGTTTTGGGATTTGTAAATGAGTTTTTGCTTGCATTGAATCTGGTCTCAAGTCAGAGCCACAATTCACGGTTTAATCCGAATCCGCCAAACTTGTGATTAATGGGGTCTAATTGTAGTAATTGTGTATTTGTCTAAAGGGGGGATGGACATGGTTTAAAAGGGAGGGATAAAAAATGATTTTAGCAAAGTTTAAGGGATGAGTTGATGGATTGTAAAGCAAGGGGAGATGAGAGAGTTGAAAAACAGGTGGATTCGGACTAATAGCCCCATGTCACGGGGTCAGACCATGATGGATGAACCAGAGGGGGCGAGCCAGACGGGGGTGGATCAACTCCTGAGGACCTTACGAACCTTCAGGCTATTTCCATTTGAACTCGAGGAACTCTTGAGGAACTTGAGGACTTTGAAAAGCTAGAATAAACTGAATTTTTATCAGAAAAATGGCAAAGACTTCAAACTTGATGGTGTCAAATGTCAATCTGGAGCTGGATCGGAGGAAAGAAGGCACTCGAGAGCATGAAATTCATCTTTTGAGGGTAATGTCAACGTAAAATGTATAAAATGTTAAAAAGTCAACGGATTGCCATTTGGGAAGAGTCAGAAAGATCGATAAGTCGAGTCCCGAGCTGACGGCTCATCCAAAGCATTTGCATTGGAGGTTTTAAACCAGGGTTGGGTAAAAACCGGGATTTTTTTTCTGGAGATCCGTTTTGTTCAAATTTATGATTTTAAAATTCAAAATTTTAAAAATCAGATTTTTGGATGAATTTCAATGGGAGAAGACGCCAGAAATTAATTTATATTCAGAAAGTTTTTGTAATTTTTTTATAAAGGTCGTTAAGCTCATCTTCAGAACAAAATTATTAAAATTTTGTCTAATTCAATGTTCAAATTTTGAAATGTAGTAATTGTAGAAAGTTGTAGGAAATCAATGGAATATCAAATTTTATCCCAAATTCGGGTTTTATCCCAAGTTCCCTACTTGGGTAAAAAATTCGGGGATTTTGATCGGGAACATGGTAAAAGATGGGATTTATGTGGGCAATGTCAAACAAAAAGAAATCCTAGGTTTAGATATTAGTTTTATAAGGATTTTACAAGGATTTTTTTCAAATATCTACTTATCCGGTTAGAGTATAGGTATCTGAGTCGTACAAGTACAATATTAACCAGATTTAAATTTTGGGATTTAATTGCCCTTTAAAATTTAAATAAGAAAAATATTTATAAAACTACTTTTAATAGATACTTGATCGAGGATTTTGATAATAATTCCATCCTGATTTTTATCAGCCCCAATCCTGATCCATTTTGTATATCGATGGCCCGTCAGCCCTCAAAAGAAATGTCCCCATCAGATGCATCAGGCATTTGAAATGGCCATGTAAAGTGCACCTTAAAATATCCAGGCAAATCGGATTTGAATTTTTATATAAAAAATCTTAGCATTATATCTTTCGTAACAATAAGCTTTGTAGGTGTGTACTATAAAAATGTCTCAAAAAATCCATTTTTCTCGCTAAAAATGGCTCTGAATTCGTGTTTCACAAAAGGCATCTTCAAAAAGGTTCCAATTTTCCACATTGTAGTACAAGTTATTAGGGCTCTGAGATCCGAAATCCGTTTGACCTATTCGATATTGGATCGCCTCAGAAATCCCATTAGTTTACTTACGATTCGACAACAATTCCAATCCAAAAAGTTTGTATTGAAATCGTATGGGTTTGAATCTTAAAATTAGGACATCCATCCGACCAGATTCATCCGAACAATCCCACGGATTGTTCTGCTCTGCGGCCATCCGATGACACTTGGGATCGGATCCGAAATTGTTTCGAATCCAATCCGACGGATTCGGCCGAATCGGATTGAATCTCTCGCCCTCTTAATCCTGATCCGAACCTCGGATTCCAGATCAATCCGAGTTCGTATCGGATCCCAGCCCTAGATTTTTGGCTTTATTTTCCGGATAGGATATTTTAGCTTTAAATTTAAAGTTGTAACTCTTTGTAGTAGTATCCACTTCCCCCATTGATATAATATGAAATAATCTTATGGAGAGAAATGGGATTTCATGGGCAAACTCGCTCCAGTTAAAACTGAATTATTTATCCAAGAACTCTTTGAATATTCATAGGGGTAATATGCAGTATGTATACAAAGAAGTATAGGGCCAAGATGGATTTCTTGTCCACGGCAGAGACTTTTCATCATCCCTCCAACAAATTATGGTAATTAAGCAAAACTTTCAGAAACAGAACCCCCGTTTCACCCGAGATTATTTCCAGCCCATTCAAAACCCTTTTCAAAACCCTTAAGAAATTCCGATACTTTCTAATGTCTTAATATACTCACAAATTAAGAATACCCCTCTACTTTCAACTTAATAGGCTCCAAAGCATATGGGCTTTTAAGGAATTCACTTTCCTTAAATCATAATTTTAGCTCCTTGAAATTAAGCTTTGAGTTCCAAGAATTAAGAGATCCAAGTAGCCTAAATTTCTCGTTTAGTAAGGTGGGGAAATGTTTGATTTGAGGATTTGAAAAACTGTTTTTTCGCTCTGACGTCCCCGTTAACATGTAATCAAATGGGGGAATGGGTGGACAATGTGGCCAAGGATAGGGCTAATATAATTTTCAATGGAAATTCCCCATATGAAATCCCATTTGAGCGATTTTTGGGATTTCAAACGGAATTATTTGGTGTAATTTAATATCTCCCAACCTGAAATAAAGCAATTCTAGAACGCTTGGAACACTTTTTTGACAAAATTCTTGGTATTTTTCAAATTTTTACGATATTTGTTAGATTTAGAATCCATTTATATTTTATATGGGTTTAAATTTGATTAAAAATATGCTGAAGATTAATATCGAATTTAAAAATTGAATATCTCATACAAGGATTTATTAATTCGAAAGTTTTAATTCAAGTTGTACTATTTTAAAAAGACTTTTTAAAAACCAGGTTTTGACCCGATAAAAATACAGCTAACGGTAATATTTCGGTATAAATTGGCCCTTGATTTTTACAACTTTCTAGAACGCTCGAAAAGATCCATAGAATTTAATGGTGAAATCATTATAGACTCCAAATCGACTCAGATTTTGCTCAAAAATTGCATTTACCCCAAATTCCTCGTAAATTCCTGGTATTTCCGGTTGAAGGTGGTCGAAGGAGGTCACAGGCCTAAGGTCAAAGGTCAAGGAAGTTCAACCCTCGAAGGTCGAAGGTCGAAGGTCAAGATGACCAAGCCATGCTGTTGCGGGAATTGCTGCTGTTGTGGAATGCGGGGTTGCGTCATCACCGCTGGAGCACTAACCATTGTAAATTGAATTAATATTTTGTCCACAATTTAGACCCCTAATTTGAATTGTCATTGAATTTTGCCTGATTTTACAGTCCGGTTCCAGCCTTTTCTTTCTCTTTTACATGATTTTGGCAATAATCAATAAAGGCTATAAAGAACTCTTCGCCGTTCTTCTTACTCTTACTCTGAGTTCATGTTGCTGCCATTGCTTTCGGATTGGTTCTCCTTATTGGAGTTTGCACGGTATTTTGTACAATATAATGATATTCTTTGTTGTTTCACATTCTGATAATTTAATTGGGGGTTTTTTTATTGTTAGAAAACCCGTGCTTGTGCCCTCGTCTGGTTTATTGGGATGTTGGTGGTGGTGGTCCTCTCATTTGGCTTCAGCATCTGGCTTTGGGTGATCTACGGAGATTCTATTAATAGATCTTCCGGTACAAGTAGATCAAATTTACAAGCTGAGCTTGCTTTGTCCATCATCTTTCAGCTGGGATACATCGGCGTCATGAGTAAGTCTGAAAATGAATCAAGTGAAATTGAAGTTCTAATCATGTTCTAATGAAGATTTATTTGTTTGAAATTACAGTGTACTTTCTCTTTGTCGTGTACAAGTATTGGGAGGACATGGGAAGAGGTGGGCGAAGGTGGTAGCTCCTGCGACACCTGGCGGAAGCTATCTACAAAAGAGCTTCCTTTTGACTTCATCGGCCAAAATTCAACCTAGGAATCTACTAGATTTCAAGTCTAAATTGTCTCGTGAATTTGTATCTTAAATCATGTCTAAATTATTTGTGAAATAAATTGACTTCCGGTCAAGACTTTGTACCTAAAAATACATGTAAAGATTGGCATTTTGGCGAATTTTTGCATCTTTCCAACTAATTTCTTTCCATAGTCAATGGTGTATTTATTACCCATAGAAGTACGATCCGGAAATCATTCGGGATGCCAAATCTTTGAATATTTCTTATCGAAATCAATCAAAGTTCTTCGCAATTTCAAACAATTCCGCTAGGTTGACATCCCCTTCGCACAAGGTCAACTCAAAATGACAAAACCATGTTGTTGCGAGACGGTTTGCTGTTGCATGTGTACCGAGGATTGCTGTTGTTGTACAAATTGTTGCTGCTGGGCAAAATATACTGGTATGGAGGGTTGTGCGAAAGCAGCTGGAGCATTCACCATTGTAAGCATTTGTATTTGGAATTATTTAAATTATTTGGAATGATTTTAAAGGGTTATTCTATCTTGCTCGCGGCTTTTTACGTGGCTGTGATAATCATGGTTGGAAATCAGCCGGGAGAAGATCCTAACCTTAAAAATGCCTCTATCATTCTGGCAGTGATTCATGGACTTGCTATCCCTTTTGGGTTCATTCTCCTTTGTGGAATAAACAAGGTTTAATTTATGCTTTATTTGACATCAAAACGACACTTTTTTTAAATGGGATTTTTGATTATTTGCAGAAAAACCGACTTCTTCCCCTCATTTGGTTTTTTGCGATCCTTGTGGTGACCGTGCTATCTATAAGCTTAAACATCTGGCTTTGGTTTCTCATTGCGTATAGCTCTGCTGCTGAATATATTTACATCGGAATGACCATCACTTTATCTTTGGTACACTTTTTCCTCATGAGTAAGTAAAAAGTCAAAATTGACGAGTCAAAGTAAAAATTGATGAAGTTTTTTTGAAAGCACGGTTTTGCAATTTTTAATTTACAGCGTACTTTCTTTGGGTCGTTTTCATGTATCGGGTGGATCTGGTGAACGAAGTTCAGCCTCCAGAATCTCCTGAAACTCCTAAAACTACAAAAACTCCTCAAACTCCACAAACTCTCGAAACACCTCAAACTCCCCAAACTCCTATCCGTAAAACTCGAAAACCTCCAACTCCCCAAGGTAGACGAAAGTGACATTGAGAGTGAGCGTCAAAACTGACCAAGAATCTGTTAATTAAAAATCTAGATTGTCGCTTGAATTTATTTATTTCTTAACCTGTCAAATTTGAAATAAATTGACTTCCGGTCTAAATTTAAAAATAGGTGACACCAAGCGTTCTAGAACTTGAGGTTGGGAGATATTAATTTGCACTAAATAATTACGTTTGAAATCCCAAAAATCACTCTAATGGGATTTCATATGGGGAATTTCCAATTGAAATTGTATTAGCCCTATCCTTGGAACATTGGCCACCCATCCCCCCATTTGATTACATGTTAACGGGGACGTCAGAGCGAAAAAACAGTTTTTCAGATCCTCAAATCTAATATTTCCCCACTCTATAAATCTAGTCTACTTGGGTCATTTTGACACGTAGCGGCAAAAAACAGTCAATTAAATTGTCTTGTGATCTTTCGATATAGTTCCCATGAGATTACATATATGGTTTAACATTTAGGTCTATATCAGAATTTAGAAATTGAATTAAATCAATTTGTCAATTGGGGTCCTCTGAAGATGACGAAACCGTGCTGCTGCGACCCATGTTGCTGTTGCGGAGTTCAAGGTTGCGTCAGAACCATCGGAATCCTATGCCTGGTACTAATAAAACACCATTGCATTGCTTAAAATCATTCCAAAAACCTAAATTCTTTAAAAAAGGTACTCTCGAGCATTGAATTCCTCGCATTTTTCGTGGCAGTTGCAGCCAAAACCTTTGCGGAAGCTGGATTCCTCGTCCACAACATTATTGCAATGCTCTGTTTCGGAGCTGCCATCGGATTCAACATTGTCCTCATCGTGGCAGCTGGAATTGTTCGAAATTTAATCAATTTAAAGCCAAATTTTGATCATTTTTGATTTTTAGAAAAATCGCATGTGCTGCCTCGTTTGGTTTTATGGCACAATTGTCGTCCAAACCTTTCTTTTTGGCCTACTTATCCACGCCGTGGTGGCATCAGTCCGGTACATTAACAATACCAAAAGTGAAGCTGACAAGGATGACATGAAGCTGAATCTTGCTTGGGAATTCATCCTTCAGGCTGGCTATTTTGGCGTTATGAGTTTAGTGAAGTCTATTTTAAGGTTCAATGAAGTTCTAATGAAGTTCTAAATTTCAGTGTACTTCCTTTGGGTGGTTTACATGTGGCAGTTGGACCTAAAGGCCAATCAAATTGGACAAAATCCAGATGACGCTGAGAATGCCGAGGGTGACATCAAGAATGATGACCTTCAAGGCTCGGAAGAGGATGACGATGATGACGAGGAGCTCAGAAGCCTGACACTTACGCCAAATCCAGGATCAAATGAAGCTCTTTCCGAAGTCGACTCTACTCATTAACTTCATTGGAATAAATCCCGATTTTATAAGCAATTCATTCGGAATTTAAATCAGTAGTTCAAATCAAGCCTAATCATTATTTAAAGATCAAATTGTCCATTTTATTAAAGAGCATTGAGGCATCTAGCGTCAATCATGAAATACAATATCTTCCTACTTGATTGAACTTGAATAAATTTTGAAAGTATCATTCCGGAACTTAAGACCCATAGAATTTAATGCGGAAATCATTCCAGACGCCGAATCTGACTAAAATTCGGCCAAAATAAATTAATTCGAGTAAAATTCTTTGTTAGACACTTCCTCAGGAAGTGTTTAAGGTCATTCCATCCGTCCAAAATCAACTCAGGATGCCAGCGCCATGTTGTTGCGAGTATGGATGTTGTGGATGTGGTTCGAGATATGGTGGGATGAAGAGTTGTGCAAATGCTGCTGGAGCCGTTACAATTGTAAGTCATTTTTAAGCACTTTTGAGCACTTTTTAGCAATTTTGGCGATTTTTTAGCGCAAACTCAAAGTGATTTTTACATAGGTCCTTTCAACCATCCTCTTCTTATTTTATGGGTACTTGACACTTCATATCTCGGAGAACCCACACACTCAAGACCGTTTTGCTTCAGTGGTTTCCCTTACTGTGATACATGGGATTATTATTATTCTTGGGATTCTTCTCCTTATCGGAGTTTGCACGGTAAATTCCACTTTGCCCCATTTTTTAAAAATTTTTGGACTAGAATTGCCGTGTGATTGCTCTCATCTGGTTCATTGGGATGCTTGTAATGACCGTTCTATATCTTAGCTTTAGCATTTGGCAATGGGTGATTTACAGCGAGTTACAAAAAAGAATTGAAAGAAGAATATTCAGCCGACAATCCAACTCTGATCCATCAGAGTTGGAAATGTACATTACTGTCATCCTCTTGCTGATCTATCTCCCCCTATTGAGTAAGTCAAGTTAAATGAAGTTAAATGAAGTTAAATGAAGTTCCTAATGAAGTTTTTTCAATTTAAATTTGAAGTATACTTTCTTTGGGTCGTATACAATTATTGGGAAGAGATGAAAAATGGGATCGAAGCTTGGTGAAGGTGGTAGCCGCTGAGACACCTAGCGGGAAAACCTGACGAAAACTTCATTTGACTTCAGCAACCAAAATTCAACCCAGGAATTTAAGTCTAAATTGTCTAGTGTATTTATTAGTCCTGAAAATTTCAAAATTTTGTGTGAAATAAATTAACTTCGAGTTATATATCGTTAAAATGAAGTATCTTTATTAGGTTATATTTAGACTTATTTTTTCCTATGATTTGGACCAAAATGAACCAAAATTTCCAAGTCTATTTACGAATTTCAGGATCACCTTTTATAGTAGTTTATATATTTTTTATATTTACAACGCCGTATTCATTATGAATATAGATGTATTTTCAATCTACATATGAGATGGGCTGGGAGAAAACCAGCCTGTTCCTCAAAGTTACAAATTCGAGTAAAACGGCGTAGAAGTTCTGCGCACTAATGTATTAAGATAGGAATTCCAATTCTGGTTAATTAATTAAAAATAAATTTAGTTGACCTAAAGGTCTGAATTTTGGTGACAAGGTAGTTTATATATCCTACTTTATGGATATGACCTTAGGTCAAAAATGAGTCGGATGAGGAACAGGCTTTTATTCATCCAGCCCACCTCATATTTAGATCAGGGTTAAAATTAGGGCTGTTTTATGAACTCGAGTTTAAAGATTTTTTAGGGATTTTTTAAGGATTTTAATAAGATTTTAATTGGACAAGTGGACATTTGATCTTTTTTACACAAATCTCCCCAACAATTAATTAGTTAAATATCTTTCTCTCAAACACTTCCTCCCTTAAGATAATTTCATTTGAAGCAAGGGTTCTAGAATTGCTTTAGTTGTGAGATATTAATTTGCACGAATAGTGAAGGTTTGGGATCCCAAAAACCTTCAATGGGATTTCATAATTCTAAACGAAATATTAATTTTATGCGAAGCAATGAGGGAAGGAACTTATTAAATATTTACTCGAATGAGATTTTTCCTAATTTTTTTTTTTGAATGGCATTTTCGGTCAAGGGTTCTAGAATTGCTTTAGTTGAGGTTTGGAGATAAAAATTTGCTCAAATAGCGAAAGCTTAGAATCCCAAAAATCCTTCTAATGGGATTTTATATGGGGAATTTCCATTGGAAATTGTATTAACCCTATCCTTGGAACACTGGCCACCCATTCCCCCATTTGATTACATGTTAAAGGGATGACCAGAGCGAAAAAATCATTTTTTCAAATCATCAAATCAAATATTTCCCTACCTGACTAAAGGAGACATCTAGGCTACTTGATTCAAACTTCATTGAATTTGAAGGCCACAAACTTCCTTAGAAATTTTGAAGCATTAAGCATCGGCAAATCAACTTCTTTAATGTAAATTATCAACATTTCCAAATTAGTGCTTTATTTCATGTCCAACTCCAGTGTCAAAGGTCAGAAAAATTTATGATGCCAAAGCCTTGCGGAAATTGTCGGTGTTCGGAGAATTGGGAAGTGCTCAAAGCTCAAAGTCATCTTATCGGAATCATCTGCCTTGTAAATTAAAAATCCCATAAATTCTTTGCTAAATCTAATCTGCTTTAAAAGATACTTTCCAGCGTTGAATTCATCGTCTTCCTCGTGGTTGCTCCAACCAAACCCCTTACGGAAGCCGTATTCTTCGTCCACAATATCATCACCATACTTTGCTTCGGAGCTGCAATAGCATTCAGCATTGTCCTCATCATAGCATTTGAAATTGTTTGAATTTAAATTGATTTAAAGCCAATTTTTAATCATGATTAAATTTTAGAAAAATCGGAAATTCTTCTTGGTTTGGTTTTATGGGACAATTGTGATCCAGTCCTTTTTATTTGGACTTCTAATTCATGAAGTTTTTGAATTTGCTCGATTCATTAAAAACAATACCAAAAGTGAAGCTAACAAGAATGACATGAGACATAAACTTGCTTGGGAATTTCTCCTCAAGGCTGTCTATTTTGGCGTTATGAGTTGAGTGAAGTCCATTTTAAGCTTCAATGAAGTTCTAATGAAGTTTTAAATTTTAGGCTACTTCCTCTGGACTGTTTACAATTTGGAAGATCTAAAGCGTGTCAATCAAGTTGCACCAATTCCAGATGATGCTGAGAGTGTCCCGGATCCGGATATGAAGGAACAAAAGGATCAGTTCAAAAAGATAATAATTAATATTAATAATTATGGCGGCGGATATCAATCATCAAGTGAATCTAGTATTAGTTGGATAGGTAATTCCCCATCCGAAATTGACACTAATAATAATAGACATCAAAGCTTTATTTCGATATTTAGGAAATAAATAATTCAGTGTGATCTCAAAGCAAATCGACAATAGTTCAATCTATACTTTTATGAAGTCTAATTTTATTTGTAATCATGTCGGAATTTAGAGAAATCGGATCTGCTTCCAGGTGTGGTATATTGGGTCATCTGTGATCAATATCTTCCTCTTTGGCCTAATCATATACGATTTTGTGATGAATTTACTGCATAAAGATGACAAAAAGGGAGCTGACAAAGATTTCAGGATCCTCTACAAATCTACTGAATCTATTTCGACTGCCTACTTTCTCGCTATGTGTAAATTTTAAAGCTTCTCGAAGAATCAATGAAGTTGTAAAATAAAACTTGAATTCAATAGGTTGGTTCCTATATGACAATAATACCCCAGGGGAGAGCCTACCGCGTGCCAATCAAGTGGGACAAAATCCAGATCATGCTGTACATATCCCCCAAATCTCGAATCAGAATGATTATGATGAGGATCTCAGAAGACTAAAAATGATAATTAAAATTTATAATAATGGCGTCATTACTGCCACCACGCCAATTATTATCAAACACTAAATTTCAAATCCAAATTTATTATATACAGTAAGTACTCATTAAATTAATTATATGAAAATATGTGGAATATAATATAACAGAATAGTCCAATAAAAATTCAAAACTCGATGAATTTGTAACTTTCCAAAACTTCATTGAAGTTGATAGTTTCAAAATTTCCGCTAGAGATTTAGAGATTAGATCACGACTGCCACGATAATTCCAAAATTTCCGCTAGGTGTAGGGATTAACTTCCTTAGAGATACCTAAGCATCAGAGTCAAATTTTTCAATGCAAATCGATGAAAAATTTGCATTGCAAGTTGATAATCTTTCAAGACGTCCAGCGTCAGATCTCATCAGCCAGAAATCATTTTAGACGCCAAATCTGCTCAGATTTCGCTGAAAAAATTGAATTTACACAAAATTCCTCGTGATTTCCTGGTATTTCCGATGGTAGGAGGTCGAGGGTGGTCACAAACCTAAGGTCAAAGGTCAAAGAAATTCAACCTTCGAAGGTCAAAGGTCAAGATGACAAAGCCATGTTGTTGCGGGAATTGTTGCTGTTGTGGAATGCGGGGTTGTGTCATCACAATTGGGATCCTTTGTATTGTAAGTTGAACTTTCCCTTATGAATCTAAATGCTGACTGCTTTTTAAAGATCTTAAACAGCTTGGGATTGATTTACCACCTCACAGAGATGGGAAAAACTTCAAAAAGTCACGATACAATATACATTGATAATCTGGTGCTACTCTCATGCCATGCCGTGGGTTTGGGACTTGATATTGTCCTCCTATGTGGCGTTTGTTGTGTAAGAAATGTTCAATTTAAAGTTCATTTAATACCAATTTGGCAATAATAAATTTAGAGAAGTCGATGTTGCTGCCTTGTCTGGTTTTATGGCACCATTGTCATCCTCCTCGTCATGCTAGCTCTTCTAATAGTCATCATTGTCCATGTCCTCAAATTATACCATAATGATTTTCATGAATACCTCATCTGGACATGTATTGGCCATGGTCTCTTCTTTGGCCTTATGAGTAAGTGGAAATTGAAGTAGAATTTAATGAAGTTGCAATGAAGTACAAAATTATTTTGGAAACAGGCTACTTCCTCTGGATTGTCTACATGTATTCACGAGAAATTTAAGGGCAACCTCCCATCTAGCGGAAACTTAATAGCTTCAATTCAAGCCAAAGTACATCCAAAGACAACATATTCCTTTAAATCATTCCATATCTCGTATCTAACTTCAAGTGTCAGTGCTATTTATTGCAATTTCAAACAGTAATAAAATGAACTTCATTTTGCTTAAATTTCACTTCAAATTTTGTCAAATTACTTCTCAAAATATTTCAAATATTTCTAAGCCCAATTTCCCATCTTTTTTATCTAATCTAGGTTCTACTACGGATTCTACCTAGCTAGATTATATCCGTATTCTACGATATTTAGGGATGGGATCTGAAATCAAATTTTCCTAATCTGATCCGATTTCGGATTGAACTTGATTCGGGATTTGGATCGATTAAGTGCGATGATTCGTTCCGATTCTGCCGAACTCTTCGGATTGGATACGGATCGGATCCCAAGTGGATCGGATGTCCACATGGCCAAATCCATCGGATTGTTCGGATGAATCGGGTGTGGATAAATGTGTGAGATTTTAAGATTCAAACACTTTCGAATTTTGAATTTTTATACAAATTCATATTATAAGTAAAGCCTATATTGGGATTTCCTATTCGATTAATCAGATATTGATGAATATTCTGGAAAAGTATATCTTTAATAATACAATCTAATGCATCTTGATAAAATATTACGATATGTATTGTCTAATTTTAATAAATTAAATGCCATTTTAGAAAATAAATTTTTAAATCGTAATATTTTTTAAATAGAGATGAGGCGATTCTTTTTCCGATGTTTTAAATGTCAATTTATTTGCATTATTAGGTATACTTCAATACATTTGATTTCAATACAAGCTTTTCGGATCCGAAATTTTTAAATCCTAAGCTGGATTTCAAAGCATCGAATTATGATTTCTATCCGATCCGTTCTAATCCCAAATCTTTGAATATTGTGGTATAATGGGGAATAGGTCCCGGTCTATTCCCCTTTTATGAAGTGTAGAGGTAGTAATTGCAAAGTTGCAAAGATTTATTGATCCTTAATGATAAAAATGTTGCCCCTTTTATATGCTAAATTCCCGCATTTTATGCTAAATGTAGAATACAAAGTGGCAAATTAACAACTCAATTATCCTCTTAATTGAACAGATCTGTATTAATTATTATAATATATCAATTAACCTTAATTTATGTGGAGGGAAATTGTCAATAAGTGCAATTTCCCACAATATCCATACACAAAATCTTATGATTTATATGCCGAATGGATTAATAATGGATTAATATGTAATAAATATTAAAAATTATTTAAATAAGTCTTTCTTTTTGCATTTTAAATTAAACTAGATCTGAAATTTTTGAATCCAATTGGTATTTTCGATCCGAATCAACCCTTATATCTGATTTTAATCCGAATGATTTCATATCCCACTCTTAATCCCATTCGCAAAACAATCCCCAAAATCACCCAAAATTAAATAGAATAAAAATTATGCAATTTAATCCTTAGGCATGTTTTCCAGCATGCAAAACTCTCCATTCCCTTTCAATTTATCCTTAAAATAAACTCGGGATCAAAAATACTACTCTTTCCAAAAACTTTGTGTTTTTCTTGACATTTGATGTGCGGAAGATTGGCGGCCCTCTCCTCCACAAAGGGAATCCTTCGCCCTATCTCTCCAGCTTAGCATTAAGAGAGAGCTGGAATATCCTAAAATGTAAAAGGGCAAGTGAGTAATAGAATAGAATCCTCCTCCTCCTCCTACTGAGGCGGAGGAGGAGGATTTGAGAGGAAAAGAGTGGTTTTTCTTGGAGAAGAGAGAGAAGTCGGCGACAATAGAAGTAAAACGGAGCTTGGAAGTGATTAATGATGGGTTCGGAGAGAGCAGACACCCC
>JAAZTK010001310.1:0-14566 GCA_036507255.1 Megalothorax incertus
GGAATGTTAGAGATTGAGTTGGTCCTCGATGGCGTCCTATCCCCCCCCAACCAGAGATACAATTTTACATTATTTTTTAATGCTTACTTAAAATGGTTTAATTTAAAGCTTGTAGTTTGTTAGAATTTACCTCGAGGAACTCCGAGATCCCCCACCACCGTTACCTCCCCCGGTATACACGGGGATTTTGGAACCTGGTTCTCCAGACCGTGATGGTGGTCTGTGTATTGCATTAATATCATTTAAAAGCGAATTAGATTTAATTGTATTTTTAAAGGGTTTTTTTTTAATAATTAGAAATTAAAATCAAAAGAAGCAAAATTAAAAATTAATGGAAATAGGGAAAAAATCATTTTAAACCGGATTTTTAAATGTTTAAAATTTAAAAAATCAAGTTTTTTGTTGATTTTTTTAAAAAATGATTAAAAAAAATTGATTAAAAAATTAAAAAATTGAATAAAAACTGGAAAAATCAAACTAAAAATCCCAAAAAATGCAACAAAATGGGTGGAAAAATTCGAGAAATATAAATTTTAGTATCATATGATTCATATTCATATGATTTGAATTATTCAAATACACATTTAAGAGGATTTGAAACCTAATTAATTCGAGAGCATATTCCGTATACGATTTGAATAATTAAAATTTGAATCATTCGCAGACCTCGGGGAGATTTGAAAGTTGCATTATTTTAAGCAGATTAATATTGTAGTATTAATATTCTACTACATATATTTCGAGGGATTATTTCTGCACGAATTCGCGGGGAATTTACTTTTTTTAAAAAAATAAAGTTATTTTGCTTCGATTGATTTAAATTCTGAGCTTTGTTTGACTGTAGATTATTCTCCGTTAATTACCTCGATGAGGGTGAGTTAATTGAATTATTGAGGGATGGTAGGGATCTTAGGGAGGATGAGGAATCCGTCCTTTGGATCCGGCCTCGTGTTGAGGGTCGGGTAAAGCTCAGTGCCCTATTCGTGTGTGTTGTCAGAAAGTTTTAGTTTTATGTTATTACTTATCCCAAGCATCCTGGATTAAACTACCTACTTTTTTGTCTGTCTGTCTTTCCTAAGTTCCTTTCAAGTCTTCCGTAGCTCTTAAACCTTTTAATCTTAACCCCCTTTGTTCCCCAAAAACCTTAAAAACTCCTAGACTCAAATCTATTGATGAAATAAATTGGCTTTTTTAATTCCAGACGGTTTTAAGGGCAAAGTTTTTGAAATTGGGATGATAATTTTTAAAAATATTGATCTAAATTATAGTATTAAAGTATTACAAGGTCAGGATCCACTTGAACAAGTCCTAAACTCTTTTGCTATACTTTTGACATATGATTTAACAAGATTTACATTGGGATAGATGGAGGGAATCATTCAAAATTCAATGGGATTTGAAAAATTTGATTTGAAAAAGCTAAAGATCCGTCTGAGTGTAGGTTAAAAAGTCTATTTTTCAAAATTGAACGAGAAATCCGCCGTTTTTGGCGGATTTTGCACTACATTTTGTCAAAAAGTCTGTATTTTGTGCAAATAATATGGCACATTTATGCAACTCGTGTTCAAATCTTGCTTTTATTGGAGCTCCCTTTCAAAAGGGAGCTCCCTTTATGGGCTCTGACTCTCATAATAGTCCATTCAAAAAGGAATCATAAACTTATAGAGCATATCCGGCCCTAGGACAAGTACTTCAAGCTCTACGATATCAAGGTGCTTACCACTATATAAAGAAACCTATTATTTAGGTACTTTTGTGTATAAAAGGGATAGGATCTTCCCCATAAACACTTGAAAAACGGGTGAAATGATGAATGGATACATACTTTGAATAGGTATATAAGTTAGGAAGTTGTAAGAGTTCCTTAAAAAGTTTAAATCGCCTTTCAAAGGAATGAAATGAATGAAAGAAAAACATAATAAAATCTCGCAAAGTAAATAAAACACGCAAACAATTCGCAAAAATAGATAAAAATTCCTTTACCTTTCTTGAGACCTCCCTCGATACGCCGAAGTCCCCAGGTTCGTGTTTGTATTGAGGGAGAATGGCTGTCGTGATGAGAGAGGTGTTGAACCGCCTCTCTAAATTCGAAAAAAGCCATTAGAACATGTGTTAAAAATGAATTTGCAAAAAAGAACAAACCTTGAGACTCGCGGATCTTCGGACAGGGATACGGCTATCATCTATTTCAATTTATTTCAATTTAAGAATGGAGATTTAATTTAAAAAACATTGAGTTTATCGGAAATCGAATTAGCTTCGGATCCCAACCTTAAAATTGATTTTAAATGGGTATTGTACATACCTGTGCTATCTAGAGATTGTTGTGATCCAGTTCGTGAGGGTGGTTTGCTCCCCGTTCGACTTCCTGGTGTACTTCCGCCTATTTTTTAATAAAAAATGATTAAACATGCATTTTTCCAAATAGCATTAATTTTAATTATGATAATTAGAGTCCAAACTTACGGCCTGCCAGACCGATTGAACGCTGTCGTGGCATTTGCCTTTGTGAGAGGAATCCCTCGTCAGAGTAGACGGATTCAGGTGTTGTTCGATCCGTGGACCGAGCTCGGGAACCCATCGGCACACTACGAATACTCTTCTCCTTTACCTAAAAAAATTATAATTTATTTATTTATTTGTTTTTGAAAAGTTTGATTTTTTAGATGTTAATTCAATGCAAAAAGCTTCAAATTAAATGCAAAATTAATAGCGTTATAAATACTTATAATATAATGCGATATATGCATTTAAATTGCACCAAAAGTTCAAAATTCATTCCAAAACTCAGAACTTACAAATGCAATCTTATTAGAGTACCTTATAATAGTTATAGCTTACAATTAAACATGAAATTAACGGATTCTGGCCGAATTATTAGCGAATCCACATATAGGTATGTATAATTGTATATTGTTAAGCATATATCAGGCCATTAGAAGCTGATCATTTCAAATTTCAAATTCTCATTAAACTCGCAATTAAATTATAGTATTTCCTAAATATCCTCAATGCTTAAGTAAATAGGGATTAATTGAAAAGATCTTTTCAAGCTTGAGCTCAAACAAATCTTTCCTTTCAATTAGTCAATACTACAGATATTAGGTATACGGCACTTTATATAAGGAAATATTGTAAATTCACAGATCAAGCCAATTTGCAAATTCTCTCATCTTATTGTATTACTACCTAATACGTATTGAATAATATCGCACTAACGAAGGTACATTTAAGGCTTTATAATATACTCGTAGATATTTCTAAATTACAAAGCACAAATATTGGCTATTCAATCCTACTTATTTATCTAAATCATTTAGCAGTTGATTGGCGCTTAATTTCGCTTATATTTCAAAGGATTTCTTCAAAGTTCAAAGCAAATCAGCAGACTTAAATTCATTAAGCCGAGTTAGCACAAATCTGCAAAATCTGCAAATCTCGTCGATTGTAAATTATCAGCTAATATGAAAATCCATGCAAAATCCCATCCAAATCCTAAATATCCCGATTTCAATTCAAACCCGGATTTCGGGCTCGTAAAATCCTTAAAATCCGGGCTGAGGTTTAATCCCGATTTAATTGCCCCGTTTTAATACAATACATTCTCAAGGTCTAAATTTAGGATTAGTATATTACAATACATATGCAATAGTATCGAGTCTGTGGATTAGATCCCCTTAATTTATGGGGCACATTTCATTCGAGTCCTTATTTGAAATTCAAAAACAAATGCAAATCAAACCCAAGAATGCAAAATCTCTCAATTCCTGTTTTGTCTAGACTCAAAATGCACGCAAAATCTCAAATTTCAATCCGTTTCTAGCAATTTGTCCACAAAATGCACACAAAGTCTCAAACCATTTTGTAGTTTTTTACCCAATTTTGAACAGGCTTCCAATGGCTTTTGGATTTACTTCGTGAAGTCCTCGGAACTCCTCCTGAGGTCCCTGGAGCCGAACTTAGGTCTGGAGACGAACCGGAGCAACATTCGGAGAGGGATACGGATCGAACAAAGCATCGACTTTGTCCAGATTCTCGGAAACTCCAATGGACATCCTCTCGTTCTTTACTCAACTCATTTCTTCGAATTGACTCAAAGATTGGCAGCAAATGAGCCATTATATATTCAGCTGAATGGAGTTCAATACATATCAAATTATAGTAGCTCTTTTACTACGAGTTACAAGTTCTTTTGATAGTAAAATGTCAAAACCTAGTAGGATTTGCCCTTAATTCCGTAAATAATCCGTCTCAGATTCTAAATTATAATCCTCAAATGCGTCTTATGACAGATTTCGAGATAATGGTGGATTCTAGATACTTTCCCTATTGAAATCAATGTCCTAAAATCAGATTTCATGCGAAATTAAATGGATTTTTCATAAGGAATTTCATCTGACCTGTCATTTGCGTCATTTACGAGAATTCAGAATGTTTTTGACACTTAATAAACTGATATTCCTTCACTTTTATGCCGCCAAATAAGTATAGAGTTTACTACGATAGCAAGTATAGTTAGATTCCATTCAATTAAGGTGTGAAATCGGATCCTGGCGTCTCCAGGAGGTTCCAGTAGTCTCCAGGAGGTTCCAGGAGGATCTCCGGAGGTTGTCATCAAGGAATCTTCAATCTATTTACCTCCAAATAGCTTTTGACTACATTTTTATGAACCCGAGGGTTATAAATCAAGGTATTATATCGCAATATACGCCTATTTCGTAAAATGGGAACTCATCCGAGCTTAAAATTAGCTTTCTTCCTTATCTTAATGCAATTGTGTAATGATCCTTTAATTATATACGAGTATATAGCAAGTTCCCACCTTTATATTCATTCTCCCCACCCCAAAATACCCGTACAAAGCAAGCAAAATGTTAAAATATTTAAGCGGTTTTTGCATTAAAATTTAAAGCTTTTCGAAAAAACAAAGACCTTTGTAATTGGGCCTGCGGCAGGGAGTGATTGAGCGGATTTAGTGCTTGCTGATCCACTCGCTTTGGACTTGAATGCCGTCATGCTGAAATATTAATTAAATTAATTAATTAATTAATTAATTGGGCAATTTGATTAGATAGTAGGTACAAACCTTTGGCTCACTCCATCCGCGAGGATAAATTGTTCTCGGAGCTCAATGTTTGTTCGTCCCTTGGCTGTGAGGGGGAATTGAGGGTAAAACCATGCATTAATTATCAAGATTTAAAATTTTAATTTGAGGTTAAAGATTTAAATAAAACAATCTTAATAAAAAAGATCTAAAACATTTAGCTAAAAACACTAGGCGAAAGGTACTATAAATTTAGTCAATTCTGGGAGATATCGATGCAAAAAAAATGCAAAAATACACGTCACATTCATGGGAAATATAAATCAAGATTTAAAAATTAAAACACTATAATTAAATAGGTACATACTTGTACATGCTACAATTAGTTTCTACAAACAAAATGCTAAGAATCTTAAAGACTATTTAGAAATACATACGTAAACTACTTTGTACAATGATAACTATACCTAGATATTTAGAAATTAGAAAATTACGGTTAAAACTTGCTAAGAATTTTTACGAAAAATTTCAAATAGAAATTAGAATTACAAACTTAAATTCTAATGCAAAATTAGTACGAATTAGACATGAATTAAAATTACAGATTAACCAAAATGCATGCAAAAATATATGATTGTCTAAACACAAAATGTAGTAGTATGACATCCTAAAAAAAAGTATCAATACGTGCTAGAAAACACTAGAACAAAATGCGGTTTGGCTAAAAATATAGTTTTTGTTGGGATTAGACAAAAAATCAATAGTAGTTTGTGACCAAAAATGATGAAAGGAGTGAAATAATAGAAACTGTTGGACCGAGTCAGTGTCACATAATTAAAAGTGTATTAGATAGATAATATATCAGTATAAGCTTATGTAGTAAGACTATAGTAAGTACAATATTACTATTACATCAAAGTACTAGGTACTACTAGGTATTACATCTAATACTAATATGTATAAACTAATGAAAAACCATACGCCAGGCACAAGTCTAAATTTCATTAATTTGGAACTAGTGGAACTACGAGGGAAAAAGCCGCGGAGAAAGTTTGGCTCGAAAAAGAGTGGGGAAATGAGACATATTGAGAGAGAGAGAGACAAAGTTCAACCACATGAACAAATCAAAAAGAGAGTAATTAAATGATACTTAAGTATATCGTAGGGTACTATTTCGAGCTAGGTCGTACTTAAATATTGTAGGTATTAACGAGAATAGGGAGAGTTTGAGGAAAGAGAAGAAATTAAAATTGAGAGACAAAATTATTCAAGCAAAAATGATCAATTTTGGGATCCCCCTTTTGCGAGAATTTATTTGATCAAGTCAAAATAATGGTTAATTAATTAGGCCATTAGAACACATAATTAGGAAATTCACATATTAATTATCGAGTTTTTGGCTCCAGTTCCAAGAATTGTTTCATAAACATTTTACAATTATAATTTTGTAATAAATAAATAATATTCGAATGATATTCAATTTTAAAGATTGAAAAATCCCAAGATTGTCGACCTTTCATATTTAAAGATTTAAAAATAAAATATTGGAAATCCTCTTATGAAAAAAAAGTATTTATTTTAAACCCCAAGCAAAAAGGGATTATTTAAAAAAAAAAACAGATTGAAAATTCCAATATAATGTGATATTTGGAACAAATGTAGATACTAATATTTCTAGTGACATTAAAGAAATGAAAGCTAAAGGTTGACAGTCATAGGATTAATTTCAAAGAATTCTAAGCATAAAAATAGGCATTTTAAAGCATTTTTAAAGCATTTTAAAGCATTTTTCAAATTATACTTTGCATTAGAAAAAATAGGGATTTGATAAATTCAAAAAGAAAGCATTGTGGTACTACTACAAAATGTAGATGTATTGTTTTGCAACCCTTACAAGATGATGAATATGAGATGGATCGGCATGGGGAGCCGTAGCCGTAGGATGGACATGACCTCTCATGCTCCGTGATTGGGGAGACCATGTCATGCATCAGGTGTAACACCACTGTCATTTTGTTTATTAGTCCCAAAGAAGATTGATGGTGAAAGCAGCAGTAAATTGAATTTGGATTAGTCAAAAAATTCATTTTTAAGCAATTGTAATTCCCCCATTAGAAAAAATAGGATTAATTCATTCATATTTACTCGATTAAGTAATTATTTTAATTATAAAACTGAAATTTAAATTATATATGATTAAAGAATCCCTCAAAATCTAAAATAATACACAGATTTACCTATCTTAATGCCTAACTTGGTTCAATTTTTAATTTCCTCAATTTTAGCCATTTATGAAACTCATATATCTAATTCTAGGTACAATTTAACCCTACCAATTAGTGATAATTTGATAAATATGCCGTAAAAAATCTACTTAAAATCTTCCTAAAAAATCCCATTGGAATTATATGTAGAAATTCAATAAAAAACCACATGTATTTCAAATGTAAATATGTATAATTGTATTTGACTCTACCTCGACATGGATCATTTTTGACGAGGAACTCATCAAGAGCCACCCAACCACCTCCGACACGCACCATCACCGTCGACCTCAAGATCCTCACGAGCCTCAGCTTCTGGCTGTCACCAAACTGAAACAAATTCAAGAAAAATGCCATTAAATCTCAAATTTTTAGCAATTTTTCAAGCAATTTTTGCTAAAAATTACAAAAATCAACGCAAAAATGCCATTTTTGATGAATTAAAATATTTACCCGATATTTCCCTTCTCCAACTTGGAAAACCCGGAATTTCTGCCGGCAAGTACACTTCATAACCTGCCTCTGGATCTCATCATCAACAATATCCGCCTCCGCAGTGGGTTTCTTCTCTTCCCAGTCTGGTCGAAGTGCAGCAATAAATTCCATATAATCAATCAAATGATCCCCATGATCAAACATATCCGCAACTGCATTCATCTCAAGCCTTGATGTAGGGAATTTAGTTTTAATGATGGCATCGATGAATTCTTCCCTTGGGATTAGACCATTGTTGTTTCGATCAATCTTCCGGAAGATGTCAGTCACCCTCGACTTTTTGTAATTGTTGTATTTGAGGAATCGCTTCCGCCAATCTTCCCAGCTAAAGTTCTTGACCTTTTCCAGCTCTAGAAGGTAGTTATACTTATCTTGAAGGCGGCGTTGACGCTCCCAAGCCATCATCCAAACAAGCTTCCATTTGTCCCTATTAAAATCCGTCAAAAAATGAGTTTTTTGACCAAAAAATGAGTTTTTTGCTTACCATAAGGCCTTGACCTTGGGATTCTTGATCTGTGGCTCCAGAGCTTTGCTGTAAATAAAATTATAATCATTTAGTAATAAGATTTAATTGAATCGAGGTCATTTAGCTTGGAATAATCATTAATTTGTGATTAAATCCCTAATTTAAATTAGTAGGGCTTTTTCCATATCCAAATTAGCCAATTTACACACAAAAGATACCATTTTAATCGGATTATTTCATTGTCAAAATTCCAAGCTTTCTTCGAGAGTTTTGGGTTATATTTAAGCTTCAAAAATAGCTTCAAAAATAGATCTGGATTATACTTTATTATTATAGGTTCAAGGGAGGATTGTTACGTCATAAAATTAGACATTTACAGGTTTCACAAGCCATATAAATATTCCAGGAAATCGGGGAATTCTTCCAGGATTCGGGTAAAGGTCATAAACTCCCGGAGAATAGCAAACTTTTCAAATAAACCTCTGAAACCCTTGATTTTTTCATGTTATTTGAGATATATTTACACGAGTTACGCATAATCCCGTGAAAAGTTGAAGCGTTCAAGCAAACAAATTCGTAGAATTCATAGAAAGAATTGTAAAAAGATAAGAAAAAGCGTAGGTAGTAATATTAGATTCGAGTTATTTATATACGACGCAAATAGGGTAAGTAGAGAAAGTAGAGAAAGTTTAGTAATAATTGTGAGGTATCATAGTTGGAGTACCTTCCTCTACGATCAAATTTCGGTCCAATATGAGGGAATATATCTGGTGTTCTATCTCGACCAGGACTGAAGCAAAAACCAGACAAAAATTCAATTCAAAACACATGCAAATTGAAATAGAAATTCTAAATAAAATAAATTCTAAACTAATCGAAATTTTTAACTAATTTCAAAAATGCTAAAATTGTAATTGAAAAATAGAAATGGAAAAATTCAATATAAAAATTGAATTGAAAGCTTTAAAAAATTCTAATAAAATTTTAATTTTAAAAAAAATCCCAAATAAATTTTAAAATTCTAATAATTTAAAACTAGAAAAAGAAAGCATATCTTTCACCAACCTGTCCATTCGACCCATAGGCGTAGTCTCTCTAGACCCAAGAGATTTACCACTATTTCCAAAAATTATAAATAGATTTTAAAATTATGATATATAGAGTCTAGAGATTTAAATTAGGAAAAAACAAATGCAAACGAGCTACTACAATACTTTACATTTGAAAACAATTAACTAGTCTAAATATCATACTTATACATAATAGAAATACAAGCGAATGCCACAAATTAAATGACATCTAGCGATATTTTAATTCTCATTTAATTGGGAATCAATGATCATAGCATTTTGTATATAATTCAGGGTATCTAAACGAGTATTTAAATACAGTAAAATATTGTAACATGAATGAATCTACTTTTATATCTAGCCTATGTAATAACGTGCAAAAACTTGAAAAATAGCAAACAAAAATTATGTGAACAAACCTAAGTTTACGCTGGGTAAAGTCCAGATCTGGGGACCCTTCGCGACTATCTCCACTACAAATATTTTAAGCAAACCAAGAACAATTTTAAAATTAGAAAAAAGCAACAAATATTTAATTAAAACATTCCATATTTAAATAAAAACATTCAAAAGCAAATGGTTTCAAATTCAGAGTTAAAACATACCCAGGTGTTGCACTTCGGCCTTGAGCTGAAATTACAATCAAAATTCAAATTTTAAAATCAAAATAATTCAATAAAATAATCTTGTAATTCATTGAATTTCATTATTTTTTTTTAAAAAAGTGAGCTTACAAAGACGCCCAGGAGCCCTTCCCCTCCCAACGCCAGGTCCAGC
The DNA here is from genome assembly GCA_036507255.1 of Megalothorax incertus. Classification (NCBI taxonomy): domain Eukaryota; kingdom Metazoa; phylum Arthropoda; class Collembola; order Neelipleona; family Neelidae; genus Megalothorax; species Megalothorax incertus. The sequence continues at coordinate 10,117 of JAAZTK010001310.1, forward strand.
AGATTTGATGAGTTTAGGTTTGCAAATGGCATCAACTTCCGGCTGACGCCTTGCCATCCCCTCCATAAACTCCTTATGTTCCTTGATGAGCACTTGAATTTGTCCAAGATCTAATCAAAAATAATTATTATATTAAAATCTACATCAATATCATTAAAAACCCGTCTAAATCATTCCTCTACATCAAAATCCATGTAATTCTAGTATAAAATATTGCATTTTTCCAACGCAAAACCATACCAGAATTCATCAAAATTGAATTTTTCAATTTAAAAATCCATAAAATTTCACTTTTCGCATCAAAACTACTTCAAAATACGCCAAAATCTAAAAATCGTTAAAATGCCCCAAAATACCTTAAAAAAATCATCAACATACTTCCAAAATCAATCAAAATTTCCTTAAATACCCCAAAATTTTAAAATCCCCTTAAAAATAAACCTCAAATCAATCAAAATTGCCTTAAATTCCCCAAAAATCATCAAAAATGACTCGAAAACCCCTTAAATTCCACCAAAAACCTTTTAAATCTCTTCAAAATTACCAAAAATAACTCAAAATCATCAAATATCTCCCCCCAAAACATCAAAATTGCCTTAAAAACCCTAAAATTTCACAAAAATCACCAGAATTTCCAAAAAAAACTTCAAATTCATAAAAAAATCTCTTAAAATCCACATAATCCTCAATCTATTCCAATAAAATAGCCTTACCATCAGGAAGAGGTTCAGCCTCGAGGGTCGTAAGGGTATCCTCACACCTCTGAAGCCACCTCATCAGCTCCTCCAGCAGCTCATCCATATTCCTCAACGTGTCCAAATGTGCTCCCAACTTCTGCTGCCTCTGCCTTGCCCAATTAGCAATCTCATCCCATCTGGACTGTATAATTGATATCCAATGTTTAATCACATTCACCGCATCAGGATGTGCTTTGGCCAGGATTGTCCTCGCAAGCTCTAGCGTCTCATCTTTTTCAATTTCTTTCGCTGCGAGCTCCCTCATAAACTTTTCATGCTCTTCCACAAGCCTCCTAGCCCCCTCCTCATCATCTGGCAGCGCCCCCTGGTATCTTAACCTCGTCTCAGCATCACTCAACCATTCCAGCAACATATTTACACTCTTATGAAGCTTCTCAGCATCTTTTAGAGCCTCCTCGAGCCTTCTCCCACGCTTATTCACTTTCCCTTCGATCTTTGTATAGGTTGATTTCACTTCAGATAGCTCTTTTTGTATTTTGGCACGCTCCTCAGCAGTCGCAGACTCTAGCATCTCTTCCCCAGTGGCCACAATGTCATTCATTTGATTATGACGCTTCTCTAGCTCATGTTCTATCTTCTTATGCTTTTCAATTAGGGCTAGAACAGTGTCCAGATCCCCGTGGACTGGACCATCCTCCATTATAAGGCCGTCTATAGTGCGGAACCAATCCATAAGTTCCGCTAGGGCATCCTTAAATTGTCCAGATCGAAGTAGAGCTTCTTCCAGGCCCCTCTGGCGTTCCACAGATTTATTACAAACAGAATTCCATTTGTTTTTAAGGTCTGTAAGCATTTGTCGAAGGATTGGCTCATCAACTTTGGGTGCTTTGTCTTTGAGAGCTTTCCCAGCACGCATTGTTTGGTCGTAGAGTGGTTGTTTTGCTGCGAGAAGGCGCTGGAATTCCTTATGTTTTGCGAGAAGTGATTTAATTTTGGCTGGGTTTTGTCCAGCGGAGGCTGAGAGGTCATCGAGGGTGAGTTCGGCTTCCTCGAGCCATTTCATGAGGGAAGTCCAAGCATCGTGGAATTCTTTAGCTTCTTTTAGGCCGAGATCTAAGCCTCGGGTCCGTTCGGCGGTTTTAGTTACGACGCGATCCCAACGGTGTTGAACGGAAATGAGAAGGTTCTTGATGAGGATGACATCCTGCTTCTGGGAAAAGTATTTGAGATGATTTCCTGCGAAAAAAGAAAGGTATTTTTATTAAAAAAATTGTCTTTTGACCCAATTTTTTTCCTAATTTTGATCGAAATTTTAAAAATGCCATTTGATTTGCGTAAGAAATGCATAAAAAATGCCCAAAATGAGCTCAAATTTTGAAAAATATGACTTTAAAATTGATAAAATTATACGAAAAATTCGGATTTAAATTGTAGGATGAAAATTGCAAAATGTGACAAAAATGCATGAAAATTAATGAAAAATTGGCAAAAATGCGCTTAAAATGGACTCAAATTTTGTAAAATGTGACTGTAAATGGTAAAAAATTCACCAAAAATTTGCTTTTAAAATTTTGGATGAAAATTGCATCAAAATCAAGACAAAAATAACCAAATTTCACTAAAAAATTCATAAAATTGCAAAAGAATGAGCTAAAAATGCACAAAAAATGCCCGAAATGCATTTCCTTTTGTAAAATATGGGTCTAAAATGTTAAAAAAATTCCGCCAAAATTCATATCAAAATTGTAGGGTGAAAAGAGCATTGAAATCTTGGCAAAAATGTCCAAAATTCACTGAAAAATTCCTAAAATTGTGTAAAAATGAACCCAAAAATGCCTAAAAATTGGTAGAAAAAGGCTCTCAAATCTCGGTTAAATCATGAAATTAATTTGCATCCTTTTTGGCATTTTAAAAATATTTTTCTAAATAAAGTGTTTCATTTTTTCCACTAATTATACCCACCTTTCTTCTCCAGATTGACCATCGTGTCCCGATGGCTTGCCACAAGCTTCTGGAACTCCTTATGCGACTCCACCTGCTCAAGAACCCTCTCCAGAACCCTCGACACAGGTTCCAGCCCACCCAAATAACGCTCAGCCTCCGTCAACCACTCGCAAAAATCTTGGACAGCTTGATGGAATTCTTGTGCTTCTTTCAAAGCAATCTCCAGCTTAATCTTCTTATCATTAGCCCTCGCAAGAACCGCCTCCCATCTTTGTTTAAGCGTCTTCAAATTATGTTCGAGATTCTTTGCAGCTCCATCTGCCGATTTCTTCAAATATGCATTCCCTTGCTGAAGAACAGCTTCAACTTTGCTTCGATTTGCTTCCAGCTCGTTATAAATCTCCATAAATCGAGCTAGCTGCTCAGCAGCAGTCTCTGGAAGTCCTCCAACAGGTTTAGACGCCGAGATGACAGCATCAACATCCGACAACCAATGAAGAAGATCCTGAATCTCGGCGTTAAATGCTTGTGCTTCACGTAGGGCATCTTCTAGATCCCTTTGCTTGTTATTTGCCTTGTTTTGAAGGTCTTCCCATTTGGAATTGAGGTCTGTAAGCTTCTTTTTCGTGTTTGAAGCAGCTTCTGAACCTCGTTCAGACTCGATGATTGATCTCCCAGCATCGTTGATGGTGTTCACGGAGCTTTGATGCGCTTGGATGTCATTAATGATGACCTTGAGACGTGCCAGCTCAGTTTCAATGATTGGTGGGTCTCCAAAAACGGGTTTCAATTGATCCAAATTCTTATTTGTTTTTTCAATCCAAGCCATAAGCTCATTGAGAGCATGCTGGAATTGTCCAAGTCGAAGTAGAGCATTCTCCAGGTCTCTCTGCCGCTCAACAATCCCTTTGAGAAGCTTATCCCATCGACGATTGACTTCTCCGAGGGGTCCTTTGATCTTCAGGGCTTGATCTGGTGAAGTTCGCTCGGTAAGTTCTTGTGCTTGCCTGAAAAAAATGATTTTTTTTTTTAAATTTTTGGAAAAGAAATTTTAAAAAATCATGCATTTTAATTTTTTTTAACCAAAAAACATTTAGCAATTTTGACAAACACAATCAGAACTATTTAAAAATGCCCATTGACGATTCTTTAATGGCTAAAATAAATGGAAAAATAACTCAAAAAGTAAATTTTAAAAAATTGAAAAAATACCGTGAGAAATTCACGTAAAAAATAGAAAAATCTAGGATTCTTTTCTAAAATTTCGGATTTCATGCAAAAAAACATAAAAAAAATTCATAAAAATATCTAAAAAAATTTCATTCCATTCCCATTTAAATTTATCAAGGATATAAATATTTTTAAGCATTCCGCATCCATTTCTAAATAATACTATTATTTAAAGACGATCACAAAACAGCACACGGAAAAATGATTTTTGACACTTGCCTCCACAAAGTTCTATTCCCCCAATGGAATTATTTAATAAAAGATATTAGAATTTGATTTAAGAATTTTTTAAAATATGCCCAGATTTATCTTAAAAATCTGGAAAATTATTTAGATTTTTTAAATCAATTTTAAATATAATTATTTCTTATTTGATAAATTCTAAAATAAATTTAAAAACTCACCGATTTAGAGCCTCAACTTTGACCATCATAGGATCAACTTCACCCTTGAAATTCTTTAGTTCACCAATCTGCCGCTTGACCGCATCAATCTCGGTTGCAATACTTCCAAAACTTTCCAATTTCTGCTCGGCACGATCCAAGAAATTCAGGAGTGCTTGCAGCGTATCGTGGAAC
>JAAZTK010001311.1:0-14565 GCA_036507255.1 Megalothorax incertus
ACCCTTTTCTATCTATTAGACTCGGGATCCGGATCCCACTGCGAAAACCATTACTGCGAAACCACAACTGCGAAACCATTACTGCGAAAAACCATTACTGCGACAAACCAATACTGCGAAACCATTACTGCGAAAACCTATACTATGTATATGTACAAAATATTAACGTTGCATATATGAAATTAAATGAAAAGTCTAATTAAAATAAACCCCAAGATGAATGAGGATGTGAGTCCAGAGGCTCCAACGAAATGTCAAATGCCCATTCCTGGCTGTTTTAATATATACAAATTTAAATTATATAATAATTCATATTATCTATCGTAAAACATTAATTTTCAATACATTTAAGTAATCAAGTTTGATTATTAATTAAAATAGATTATTCCCTTTAGAATTTGAGTTAGAGATAAAACCATTAAGAATATTTGCTTATATAAGGAACACAATTATCATTTTTTTCATTTAAGTATGTATTGCTTTGTTTTCGAATTAGGAAATATCTATCCGTACATAAGTACGGATAGAAATATTTAATAAAATAATTAATTGAGTTTCATATATGGTATGCAACGTTAATATTTTGTACATATACATAGTATAGGTTTTCGCAGTAATGGTTTCGCAGTATTGGTTAGTCGCAGTAATAGTTTTCGCAGTAAAGGTTTCGCAGTAATGGTTTCGCAGTAATGGTTTTCGCAGTGGGATCCTACACCCATTAGACTCGTATTGTAGTAAATTTTATTTTAGGATTAGTCTTAGAGTTGTAGTATTACTATACCTTGTGCATGGAGGTGCCCCAAAAGTCGTTGAAAAAGAGGTTTTTGAGGGGGGTTTGAGGTCGGAGATCACGGTTGTCCTTGATGGCTGACACATCGTCAAAGGCAAATCCACAGTTGAGGCTATTGTAATAGCAGATGGAGCATATGAGGATGATAAGGGCACAATACATTCGAGACAAATTGGATCTCTGCAAAGAAAAAGAAAAAGGGTCATTAAATATTCCGTGTAAACATTACATATGGATTAAAATTACGAGGGGGAGGGGTGTAAACTCCTCCCCCATCTTAAGGGGATTAAATTCTCGACGGAGAGGAGCACAAAGTAGAATTATTAATGCTTTAATTACTCCCATATAATCCTCGGGTAAAACCACGCTTGAATTTACGGTTTAAAACAACATTTTTGTATTCTCTTTACACATCTGGCCGTATTTGCACATTTAAATTCCCTTTCGCTAGCTTTCGTAGAATTGAATACGTGGAACTAAAGGCGTGCAAGCAAATACTACTATTAATATTGCAAAAATAGGCCGGAAAACAAAGTGTTTATAGCGTAGTGTATACGCCGGGGTTCAAAAGTCGGAAATGAGTCGAGGAGAGTGAAAGTGTGTCGCATTTCATACTCTTCTTCCTGCAAAACTCTGCAACCTTAACAGGCTCCGGTCCAAGCCTTTTGCACACACTTTTTTTTCGCGTCGAAATTGGGCTGGACAAAGTTTTAGTTTTGCTATTTTTATTTTTTTTTTGCTTCGAAAAATCCCAAACATTCAGAGCATGACATGGCTTGACTCGGAGGCCCCTTTTTTTTATTTGAGGCAATTCAAACTTGTTTTCAAGCCCATGTAAATGCTACTCCGTACGTTAAAGCTCAGTAGCACAATACAATAATGTACCCGAGTGCCCAAATAAAGTCAAATGGCGGAGGGAAAGCTCGGCCAAGGAATTCAATCTACCATTCCTAGCTAGCTCTGCTTCTCTATTTATATATTTAATCTTATACACAGTTCAAATGGAGAAAGCATTGTGGTGCGAAAAAAATAAAATTTCCTTTTTTGGAAGGCGTCCAAAAAATTCGCAAAACGGCCTTTTGGCACAACCATCCTCCAGAACTTAAATTACTGGGGAGGAGGAGTAGGTTCACCTTTCCATTTAAATAATACGAGTACAAAAAAAAGATCGTGGAGGGAAAAATTACAAGAATTCCGTGCTTAAAAAAATCCTATCTTATTAATGTTAATCTGAGAATTCTTCGCACACTCCAAAATAAAGGCTATTTTTTAACCAAAAGCCCAAAACTTACGCGAATAATATTTACTCTGCAGCTAAATTTGATTTCCTACTCACTCTTTCATTCATTCAGGCTTGTATAAATATGAAAAATGCTTTTTCAACGCAGCAGAAAAAAAAGAAATTCGATTTGAAACTCGGAGGAATGCGAGGATCGCATTAAAAACTTTTCCTCCACCACCGATGGTTCACGGATTCGAAATAAGAGGTTTTTTCGCTCCGCCAAAATTAGAATAAATTATGGAAAAAACTTTAACAATTTGATCGGGGCCCAGACCAGAGACCTGAAGAAATTCTCAAGCTTTGGGGGAAAAACTAACTCACTTTCTTCTTTCCACCGGCTCCAAATATGTGTTTACACTCGCCTCCGAATTTATATTCTTATTTTTGCTCTAGAGCATATTGGCCGAATCCAAAGGCGGTCGAATCCGGGATCCCTGAGTTTGATAATTTACGTGCCGCAAATGAAAACTCACATTTAAATTATTTAGCTGCACACAAACACGTAAATCTCGAAAGAATTGCGGTTTTTCCAAAGCTAGTGCTACCTCCGAGGAGTACGAAGTGAATCTGAATAAATAAAATCAATCTGTGCCACAATTGAGTGGGAATTTTTACTCGAGAGCCTACTAAAATCATTAGCGGTGAGCCTGGGCATTGTTCAAATGGATCAAATGGATATTCATTAGCGTCAAAATCATTCTCGACTAAAAACAGGGGTCTTCAACGGAGAGAACCTCTCGCTTGAGTGAACCCCAAGTCCTTAAAATCTCCGAATCATTCCACTAAAGCCCCCCTTGTGTCTTCCAAAGCAAAATAAGCTCTTTCCCAAAACACCAGATTTCCACAAGCCCTCATATCGGAGATTCGCAAGGCGTTGAAAGCTCCCCCATTCTTGCTCCGAGATAAGTGGCCTCCAGATTCCAAAGATAATGGAGCCCCCATCATGTACTGTATTTTCAAACATGTATCATCTCGTGAACAATTGGACCATGGATTGTAACAGCTCATTAATCTCATCTCTCTTAAATCCATTACGGAGACCGAGGGTGGAGTAGAAAGGTTTACTCCACTCCGGAGGAGGAGGCGGAGACGAGAGAGAGATCAGTCTGATTAGGGAAATTAGCCAGGATCTTTCTCGGAGGAGGAGGAATCTCATCCATCCATCCGTATCGAGCTCCAGCCCGAGCCCTAATTTCAATCTTCCTTCAACTGACAAAGTTATTAAACCGTGAGTAATGGAAAAGAAACTCGCAAACTCGAGAATAGCCATCCTTAAATACCTACACGTCGTATACTATCTGCTACGAAGATATGCTCTCGGGCAAATATTAATTCCCGGCATGTTTTCTACGTGTTTTATAAGATGGTGGAGGCTCATGCCGATAGCTCCTCACAATAACCCCATTTCTTAATGAAGAAATCGATTCGAGGGCGTGTATACCATAAGCCTGCAACTTGGTTCCGAAAACAGAAGCCATTTGACCTCCTCCTCCTCCTCCTTCGACTACTTCCGTATATGGTACTTGCGAGCTCCCCTCCCCAAACCCTTTCTATCCATTAATAAATATTACTTTGAGACTTTGAGTTAAAGGTTTTGTTTCAAGCCACATATCCCAATGCAAAGCCAAGCCATATTCAACCCTAGCTTCTTCCCAATTCATTACTTTAGGTCGAAGATAAGGCACAATCTATAAAATCTCATAAATCTCTAGTACAGCTACCATAAAACCCCTCATGCAACAATGAAACGACTTTTGCTGATGCATAAAAATAGTCGCAACTCGAATCAGATCGAAATGCACCCATCTCGAATGATATCTGAGCCATATAGGCACTCTAGATATTTTTAATTTGAATATTCCGAGGGGATTGTACATTGTAACAAGTCGGAAACAATGCGAGCAAAAAAGGTTCAAAGGATCCAAAGGCAAACGCCAATTACCTCGCTCATTTCAGCCACTTTGACGATTTTTTTGGAGTAACTTGAACAAAAATAGCCTCTATTTTGCTCCCCAACTGCACTTGACTCTTTTTGAGAAGACAGTAAAGTCTATTCTCCAAACTCCATATCAAAACACCACATCTAAATGGCAGTTTCTTTTCCCCCTCGTCCGTTTTTTTTACGCGCAGTTCTATTTTAGATTAAACGTGGAGGGAGACTTGAAGGGGAGTGTTCGTGAACAGATTTTGGTTTCACTCGACTCTCTGAAAGTCGATGCAATTTTCAGAAGATATTTACTGCTGCAATGAACCTCGGATCAAGTTGCAGTTGACCATGTGAAAGTGTCCCCAACAACAACCTCCGCGATAGGGGAGATGCCTCATTGGGAGTCATTCCTCGACCGCGATTATCAGACCGAATGGCCAACTCTCGGATTTGGAATTACATTACTCGGTTTTTACTCCTCAAAACTTGGACTTTGGTCTATAAGCACCCTTTGTATTGCTCCTCCAAAGTGCAGGGGACATGGAGGATGAGGAGAGCCCAAAGGGGGAGGCAAACGTGACTCCCTCACGGAGGAATCTGTACCTTCCTTTGGGCTGAGAAGCGTTGGAGCGGCAGATAATTCCCCTTCTTATGAAACTTTTTCCGGGGAATAAAAATGAAAAGTTCATCCCCTTACCTCAACATGCAGGCTTTAAAGTGCAGCCTACTTAAAATACAGATATATATTTCACACCGTTCACGAGAGCATATAGAAGCTAGAAAGTTCCAAGCTGTAATGATATGCCCAAAACCGAGGCTGTAAAATCCCAAAATTGTCAAACTTTCTTAACCACGGAAGAAGCTAGCTGCATTACAAAGCCAAAAGTCTTTCCGAAATTAAATAAAGCGTGGCCTGGCCTGGGCTGTAGTCCAACGGGGGCTCCCTTGATTAATTTGATTTGGCCGGATTTGTGATATTACTTTGCTCGACTTTGGCCCTTACCTACAAGAGTAGGTACACCGTACTATCTGTAGGTACTACCACGTCCTAACCAATATAATAAGGTGTGTGATGAGCAAGAAATTTAATTTCGGTTCAGCTAAAGAAAGAAAGAGCTTGCGGAGGTACGGAGGTGAGGATCTTAATGAAATTTCCTATCCGGAGGACTTTGGGGCCGTCCCTAGAAGATGCAAGAGCTAGAATTCGCATTGTAATTCATGAATAGAAATAGGAATAAACCGAGGCTGGAGCCGAACATGGAAAGATACGCCGTAAAATTTTAATCTTTTGCAACTTTTCAACTCTGTATAATCTTAATTAATTCGGGGGAGTCAGGAGGTAGGCCTAAAACAATAAAAAATGGGTAAGGTTGTGTAATTCAAAGAGAAAGTCGAGTCGAACTAGGGTGGAGGCATGTCCGAGGGCATCAATAACGAAGCAAACATAAAAAGAGATTCATTCCAAAACTATACACCAATATCCTAAATTTTTGGCACACATACGCGGCTCTACTTCTTTCCCCCAGACTTTAATTTAATTCCAAAGCATTCATCCTGAGCCCAAGTTGGAGCCAATTGAGGATTCGAATCGCGAATTTGCTCTAAAACCCCAAAAGTATTTGGGCAAAAATTCGGCGAGGGGGAAAAGCCTCAAAATAGCCCATATATTATATGACTAGGTACTCGGAGGAGTGTTTGTAAACTTGTTCGATACCTTCCCCAAGAAGGATACATTTATTTCAATTGAGAAACTTTGACTCGCATCCGCTGCTGGCAAGCTGAGAAAAAACTTTAAAATTACACTCGAGACTCGAATGCCTTGCAAAAAAATTAAATGGCTTCACCCAAAAGCCTCAGAATGGAAATATTATACGGAACGAACCCCGAAACGAAGAAATCACCTCTTATCTTTATACTTGTATGGCATGTACAAATAGCAGACACCAACTCTTCGAGATATCCTCACAAGATTACGCTATAAAGTATACTCTAGGATATAGGAAATAAAGAGTTTCAAAGAAACTCTAAGAGAAAAAAAAGAGAAGCTTACTTGAAAAAAAAAAACACCTCGGATTTTATTTTATGCCATTTCGAGGATTGTTTTTCAAGAGGATTCCTTTCTTCGAGTGTTCGAGTCTCTAAAATAATAATATTCTAGGTATGGTATGGTACTACAATATCTTTTTCACTTTTATTTTTACAGGGTAGATAATAATTAAGGTCTGCCTAGCGTAGATTCTCGAATTCTGATTCACCATAAACATAATCATTAACATTAGCAATTTATGGTCCCTGCCTGGCCCCCCTGGCAGTCCGTACGAACTCTGGATAGTTTGATCTCATTCCAATAATCTCTAAAAAAAAAGTTTTTGGAATGCAAGGTTCGATATCGACGCTCCTTCGGCCCCGATTCAACCTGAAAAACATTTCTAAAGATGGAAAACTCGTAGATCCTCAACCCCAGATACGCCACGAAGAGGAAGCACTCCAAGCGAAGCCATCGGACCGTGAATCTTTTTCGACTTTCTCCCAAAACTGCCGAGAAATATTATTTACCCCAAGAGTTATACATCATAAGGCCGTAATATATTGTCAGCATGTGTAGTATTGAGTATATGGTGAGTGCATTGAACCAACCTTGAGGCTACTGACTACTCTCACCACTCACGTAGAGATCTAACTTGTACTTGGATAGTTTTTGCTATATTTTGCAAAACTCACTTTCTCCTCCATTTACAATTTACATGCATTTACTTCCATTTACTACCATATGCCAGAATAATATTACCTATAAGGCATATAATAATCCCTTATGTTCATCTCTCACCAAGCGCAATCTTTTTCCATCAACTTTCAACTTGCCTCGAAATAATAATGCGTTTTTTAACGGCAGCTCAGCCCTGAATGGATCCTCATCTCCGCCTCCCCATCTCCAAAAAACATTCTATTTTTATTTCTCGAATCCATCCCCTCTCAAAAGATTATCCATCTGATTCAACTGGCTTCCGGTCTTGATTTCAACTCCTTTTTTCCATTTCTCGACTATATATCGAGGCTGTGTATCGATGCGATCTCAACTTTAAATGTACATGAAACTTGTCGGATTATTCAGCTGGAAATCCGAATATATTCTCCGATTTCTTCAGAATTCCACCACCACCAACTTATTGATCTCTCGACGCTCGACGCTCGGTAGTGTATAGGTAAATACTTGGATTTTATCTTCCCCAATTCGAACTTTCGAAGCAGATCATTCCAAAAGATTGGCACTTGCTCTCCATCGGCTCGAATAAACCCCAAATTCAATCTGTCACTCTCGACTTTCGCCAAAATACCTGAATGGCGGGGCTCCTGATGATCCCCCACCATCTCAATGATACATAAACAAACTAACTCGACGCTCATCGAAGAAATTGAATTTTGTTCAAGTGGAAATTCATCCAAATTCCACCAAGTAATGTCATCTCCTCCTCAGAGCTGACTCGAGAGTCTCTAGTAAAGACCATGACCCTTGGAATTGAATCAATTCAGAGCTCAGACCTTAATAAATATGTGACCCTCTCAGACCTTTCCATTCTTTCCATTCTTCTCGACATTCCCTTTTTAAAAGGATTTCCTTTGTGTGATTATACTTACTCTCACGCCCCTATTCGTGGCTCCCCAACCCAGCCGAGGGAATTTCCTAATGTATCCAATGTGTTTACGCGCAATCAAAGTAATTAAAGAGAGCGGGGAGGGGGAAAGAACCGAGGTTTTAGCCTCTAATAATATAATTAAGTGATCCTTGAGTTTGTCCAGCATTCCCTACGCTCATGGTAGGAAAGTTAATGTGGCGAAAGAGAGATCCGGAAAGGGATCTGTCAGAAATGGGGAAACTACGTCTCCTCCTTCACTCAATCCCAGATTCTTCTTTGCTTGAGAGAACTCCCGGCCTCCTCCTCCTTCTCTTCAAACACGGAGAATCAAAAGCAAAAGTTAACAACCGAGTATTTCATAAGAGCGAGGGTGAACAAGAGTGAAGAGAATTATTTGCCAGAGTGAATCATTTCAAAGGGACTGGTGGCAAAGACCAGAACCGGTCTCAGAGACCGAGAGAAAGATTAAAGAATACACTTCTTGTGACGAAACCCATGTTTTCCACTTGAAAGGACAACCCCACACGGCACACAAGGCTCTCACACACTCGGATACCCGAAAAAATCCCCTTTTTCTCTCTGATCTGCTTCCGTGTTCGGATAAATATGATTAAAGTCCACTGGCCCAGCCATTATTGATTGATTCAAGTCCTCAAAGTCTTCTGACTTGGTTTTTTGTCTTCTATGAGCTCACCCCTCGATAAAATGAGCCTGATTTCAAACCTATTGACATTTTAAACTGCCTACCTACCCACAATACCCTTCCCAATCAGCCCAATTGAGCTGTAAACCTTTCTCAATTGAGCTCGACGATCCCCTTTCAAAGGTCTACACCTTTGCACCTCCTGAAATGTATCTGCAAGCTGTATGAATCGCAATAAGCATGCACTATGTAGTGTATTTAGCTTTACTCAGGCCATGAAAAGAAGATATCCAAATTTTAGGCGGCGGAAGCCCCTGAATAAATAAACACAGACCGAGAGGTGGTGCATGAGGATCCTCGGTTAGTGTTATTCCAACTTGTAATAATGGTGATAATATTCATAACCATGAATGACGCCGTAGTTGAGCCCCTCACAATGCAAAAAGGAGTGAGCGAGGACCCTTCCTATTTTTTCCTACCATCCCCTCCTTGCATTATTACATTACTTAGCATCCGGAGTCCGGATCTCCTAGCATATACCACAACTTACAAGCTTACACTATGTACAGTGTATTAAAATAAACTCAAATTTTTGTGTGCTAGGGCTGTGCACACAGTTTAAATATATTGCTTCATTCCAGCAGGGCTCCTGAGCGGAGGTAACGATACATGAAAACAGCCTTCCCAGTCCAAACAGCTTAGGCCTATCGGCCTTAGCAAAGCAACCCTCGCCAACAATCAGCAGGGAGTAGTGGGCCCCTCTGGCACTTTCTTTCCCAGCTCCGATTTATCGTTACACTCAGCCTCCTCAATTCAAATCAAACCACCACCGCCGATCCAACCTCCATTTAATTCATCATCACACCCCGAATGTTAACCTTGGACTTGCGAGAGTTACACAGCACACTACAAAGAGAAACATTAAATTCTTAAGGATTACGAAGAACCCTTGAACAATTTACTCAATTTACTCGCCTAATATTACAGCTTGGATCTTCTTCTTAATGCTCCCGACTCGGGCCGCAAGAAATAATTAGCCAATATTACTTAAACAGGCTTAAACAGCTGGCCCTTTCCTAGCTCCCTTAATAATCCCATTGTCCTCCGAGTTTCCCCCGAGAGTCAGCAGCCACTATAATCCAGAATATCCCGAGCCGAGATGTTATCTCAAAATTAAACAGCCTCTACATATGAATTTACTCGCATAGTGCAGTTGTATGGAGCAAATAAGATTCTGATCTTCAATTCCGCTCTCCGTTCCGATTGTACTCCCAAATGAAATCCTATTTAACTCTCCACCGAATATTGTATTTGTAGTGCACATTTGACGATTAACGAGAGAAGATCCGTCCCAACTTTCCGAGTATTTTCTCATTAGAACAAGTCCGAGCTGGCCAACAGATAACAATCCAATCACAAATGGCACAAATCCCATCTAAAGAAATCCCTCCGAGTTCTAATGAGAAATAAACACATTTAATATATCAGTATTGCAATTTCCGAGATGAGTTTTCGAGTAATAATAAAATAATGGCCCAGCAATTAACACGATCAGAATTACCCCCAATCAAAATGGGATTTAAACTTTATTTGGACAAGGAAATTGGCTTCGTATTGGCCCGAATGGTCGATTGTAAATGCAAGGGTAAAGTGGTAGGCTTATAAGACCGATTTTAGAATTTAACAAGAAGGAATGGAACTTGAAATAATTGCATTCGAAGCGGAGGATCGAGGAAGGGGAAGTCGAAACCAGCTTTTAATGGGGGGAGGGGAGATGAAACAATACGAGCTACCTCTGACCAGAATTTAAATCAAAATCAATGCAATCAAATCTGATTGTAGGTCTGGGAATTTCTCTTCGACTCCGAGTAATTCCCGGGCAAAAAATAAAGGCTGAAATAAAATCCTCATTCAATCCTCATTCATCAAAGTCACATTTAAGTCCAACTCCATTCTATCAGAGGTACTACCTCCCTCTCATCGGCGAGCGGATAATTTGAGACTAAACACGAGAAAAAAGGATTGCACTTTCTCCTCATTCTCTTTGAACTCCCCCACCATGGAGGGGGCTCCAACAAATTGTAAATGCTCATTTTATAGCATTAATATTAAAAAGTAGTCGTAGGTAGCGAAGCTTGAATACATTAAATGTTTAAAGTTCCCTATGATGAAAGGCTTGTAAGGTTTTTAATATTATGAATAAAATGCGTGATCAAAAGTTAAGGGCGTAGACTTTTCCTACCTCCAAAAAAGATTCCTCTCGCATGCAAAATGCAAAAGTATTTCCAGACCTCAAAGAAATGCTTTAATTCAACCATTTTAAATTATTATTGCATTACTTAATTCAGATTAAAAAAGCCGAGCTACTTCTTAGGTCTAAATTTGATGGATCCTTGAGGAGAATGGTCGAAATGAGTAAATGTGCATTAGAATAATTTGTTTGCAAGAGTCCAAATGATTTGAACATGCTTCCATTTGCTTCCAGGAAGTGGTAAAATGTATAAAATGTACAATATTTCCCCCCACTCGCAAATATCGATCCATTCATTTTTTCTGAGCATGAAAAAACGCGAGTGAAGTCAATAGGCTGTCGTGATGTTCTGGCCAAAGTGTTTAACCTATGCATTATTGATATGATTCACGGAAGCTAATCGGGATGAAAATGTTCGGAGCCTCCACGGCACGCCAAATGACAAATAATACAATATCATGTAGGTTTTTCGAGACAAATATATTTAGTATTCAATTCCTTTATTTTAAATACAATTATTACAGGCAGCTTTGCAGAAATAAATGCCATAATTGGCCTGTCATTCACAGCTGCATACCTTAAACATGCGAATTTTCGAATTCCAAGCATTTGAATAATTTACTCGCTCAGGAATTCCAGGATCAGTTAATAAATCCTCGATTTCGGGCCAGTGTTAATAAATTTAAGGAGCAACTTTTGACAAATTGAGCTTAAAATTTCATATCTAACAAATTCCGAGTATTAAATCATAACGAGTCGACTTGGCATGACTTCTTTCATCTCGGCAGACTCGAGCAGTGCAATTCATTGAGTTAAATTAGTAGGATTCAAAGTTTTCCAATTAGAAGGTGAGCCCAAACTTTCTAGGTAGGATCTTTGTAAATAAATAACTTGATTTCTGGCACTGCTTTCTGCAGTATCTCTCTCCACCACCAGTGCTGATGGATTTAACTCGTCAAACTCATTTGCCTATGACTCATTTCACTCATTCCCCCGATTCAAAAACACTCAAAAGTCATTTATGGGGAGTAATGGGGAAGCGGAGAGCACTCTTAGGAGTCAGACACCCTGAAAAATGAGTCCCACTCGTACGAGAATGAGTTTAAAAGCCAGTAAAAGCCTCCTCAACTCTCACTCATTTAACATTTTAACCCTATCAACATTTATATTCAGATCCCCGAGCTCCCTATGCCCATTAGAATCTCTAGTTTTGAATTCTTTGATCATAAAAATTTAGATATTCAAAATGAGATCTGATTTTAGAATTAAATACAGAATTTTGAGCATTTCCTGACATGAATTGACCAAGTTGTTTTGCTTAATGGATGTTTACATAGTCAAGATGGAGCCTCCAAATAATTTGATTTCATTTGAGGTCCTCAAATTTCAAGGGGGCTCTCGCAAGCTTTTAGCCTGAATTTCCGAAATATCGAGCATATTAAAATGTGAGAAATTCAGGGGGGATTATGGAAGAAGAGGGGTGAGAGAGTCCGATGGTCGAACCGATAGTCACTTCCGCTTCATTCGAGGGCTACCCTCCTCCCTATCCCCTCAATCATCTCCAGTATAAATAAAAGGCCACGAATAATGATATACTGTCCACATTATTTGCACTCTCGAAACATCCCCGACTGTTTATTCAGGACATTTAAACAAATACGGGCCGGGAACAATTTATCTTGGGTGCCTCAAAAGAAGATCATCTTGAATATCTATGCATCAGCACGAACCAAATGATTTAATACATTCACAGATCTATTGTAGGATAAATCAAAATCCACTATTCAAATATGGGGCCATGCAAGATAAGTAGGTAGTAAATCATCCTTGAAATTACAATTTCCCCTCAAACCAAAATGACCATTCAAACCCCCGCACAATTTCCTCCGAGAAATGGAGGCTCTCGACGGCGGCGGGAGCGGCTCAAAGAATTGCACGTCCTTTTTTCATTTGTTTATTTTATTGAGCAAGACTTTTAATAAATCTTTGAATGGGAAAAACCGGATCCGAGTGGAAGCACGTTTCAAAAAAAGCTCATCTCAAGTGTTTTAAGCCCATGTCCTAGGTATATGATGGTAACAAGAGCTCTACTACTTCGGCCCGAGTATATTAAAACTTTGTGACATTGATAAAATGATTTTTTCCGTGAAACACACAAAAAGAAGCACATTTCGCAAGCAGTGGAGTGACAAAAGCACTTTCCCAAATACACCATTAACTTTCTTTAGCATACTTTAGTATGCATAGGCGAATTTGCAATTTCCTCCGAAGAAAAAAACTCGAGACAAACTACAGGAGATTAACTTGTTTCCTCTCAGGGGGTCCTCAAGGGTGATCTGAGTTCAAGTGCCCCCTTAAAACACTCTTTTTTATTAATGAGGGATCAACTCGAAAGAAATGCCCAATTTCTCAGGATCAAAATTGGCCTGGATCTGGCCATTCTTACCCAAATGAATTTTGCACATGCATAAATTCTGATCTTATCTCGAATGCAACCACTCCCAAATCAATTCCTCCGTGCAATAACTCTCCCCAATTAATCATTTAATTTCAATTTGGAGCCGTTAACACACCCGAGTTTTTGAATTGAGCTTAATTGATTGATTGATCCGCGCCCATTCATTCCGAGTCCATTTAATCTCAATTAAACTTTATTAAAAAGAACCCGGGGTTTTTAATTAAACCTTGCCTTTGCTTGTTTATCTTTCGACTTTCCTCGAATGTAGGATTTAGATACAAAGTTGTGAACACAAATCCGAGTCAGCACACACCCAAGTTTGTGTTTTCGCTTCCCCTTACTTAAGTTAATACTTACTTTTGTTTGTGTCAACCAATGGAGAAATTACTCTCCGAAACTTGCTGTCTAGCCCTATATTAGAATCCTAACTCGGGGAGGATATAAGGTTGATCTATTTGGCTCCTTAGGCTTAAGCTCGCCTGAGTCAGGCTCTCCCTCGCCCCCCTCGTCGTTCGTTAAATGAACAAAGTAATTAGAATTAATGTGTTTGTTTAAGGGAGTAATGGTGGTAGCTCCTGAGGAGCGAGAAGGTGAGTCAAAGTGCAATCCAATTGATAATAGAAATGAGAAATGGCGTGTGTACTCGCTACTCTTCTCGAAATGTAAAAATATGGCCATGTTCTGACTCGAACAACGTATTATTGTACTATGTAGGCTCCAGATACGCGTATAGTATAGAGTCTAGAGATTGAGTGATATAATAATGGATAAAGGAGGACATTAGTATTCAGGAGGGTGACAACTGTTCACTCTGAGGAAATATTATCGGCAAAAATCACGAGTTTGCCGAATTCCACACAGCTGTTTGCATTAGCCATCGGCCCATCAACCCCCTTCATTTAACGAAGCCACAAAACTCGAGGTTCGCTTGTTTAATTTAATTACAATGAAATAATCGAGGTTCTGAGTGCACTTTCAAATGGAAATAAGCTATAGTCTGGATAGATTTAAGATCCCTGGAAGTTTTGAATTCTCATGAAAATATACCGAGTCAATTCCTATGAATTACGACCATCGTAAACCCCCGAGGAGGCGGAGGAGGAGGCCGAAGGATTGGTAAAATAAACCTTGAGACCTTTGAAGATCAGCTAGAGTAGAGTATGGATACATTATGCGGGATTAGGGGCGAGTGCAGAGCGGAAGTTGCAAGGGAAATATTTGTACTTTTGCATTTGCTTCAAGTTTATCCAAGTTTCAAGATCCAAGTCCCAAGCCAAAAAAACTCCTTATGCAATTCTCGGAGAACTCTACAAGGATATATCTATTAGATCGAACCCCCAAAGGCTCATTCCTATTATTATATCATTTTTTCAAGCCAAAGCGAGGCGGAGGGGGGAGGATAAACTCAGAGAGAATCGGAGGCCAGCCTGAATTAGAGTCAAAAAAAGCCGGATCCAAATCCGAATTCACAAATACCCGAGTTTTGTTCAGTTGGGAGACCTCCTAAAAGTCAAAAAGCATGGAGGAAGTGGAGGGGGAGGAAGGAAAGCTCCGAGGAAAGAAAAAACAAAGATTTTCC
>JAAZTK010001312.1:0-14563 GCA_036507255.1 Megalothorax incertus
TTTAAGCCGAATCTCATTCAACTGTGGAAAGTGTGGCAAGTAGTAGACTATAGCAGACTCCAAGAAATCTCTCGGATGTGGAATTTGTGTGGATTGCTCCAAAGCTGGAAGATGAAATATGTAATTAAAACATGTGTCTTTCTAATTAATTAATTAATTAAACTTGCCTCTCATTATCGCAAAAATGTATTTGCCTAAATAGAGCTGTGCAAAAGTCACTCTGGAAGCTATGTAATTTGTGGCATCCGGTCTGTTCTGCTTCTGAACTATTTGATTAGAAGATTGACAGTAATCGTAAATTGTCATGTGAGAACTCATAGCCGATGAAATCCTTTCAATGCATTCTTTTTTAATCTTTATAATGTCCCATTCTTCACGAGGGAAAAGTTCAAAACCTAATATAATGTAAATAATAACAAAATAAGGAAAGGAGCCAAAAATTAATTAATTAATTAAAATAATGAAGTCCTCACCAGTCCGATCCTTGAGAATTTCCAACATTGAATTTATTTCTTGCTGGGAGTAATTGACCTCAACCTTCCGCTTCCTCCCTCGGCGACTCCCCTCTGGTTGGACACGAGGAGCTGGACATGTTGGTAGCCGCTCCTCTTCGTCATCATCCTCCTCCATTGGATTTGAGCCCTCCTCCGACTCTTCCTCAATCTCTTGGTCACCGTCAGACTCGTAATTAAGAGTCCTGTCTCGGTCATACTGCAAGTATCCATTCATCTCCTCATCTTCGTCACCTCCACCACGGCCATCAGCTCCAAGAGGTCGCAAATCTTGGTCGAACAGTGGTCCATTTATTTGACCTCGTCCACGGCCCCTTCCTCTCCCTTAGAATTTTAAAAAATTCAAATTGAGTGACGTCACGCGTTTTTAAATTATTTTAATCGCGTTATTACCTCTACCACGACCTCGAGGTCTCCCACGGCCACCTGTCCCGGATCCTCGTGGCCTACCCCGCTTCCTAGGCTCGTCTAAAGGGCCATCCTCGAGGTCAAAGTCCATATCGCAATGTGAACTTCCCTTAAAAAATTAAATTACAATCAGGATTCTCGACTTTTAATGATATTTTCAAATTCTAGACCTCTTGACGATGTCGAGGAATCTCAGGGCTGCTCTTAATTAATTAATTGGATCAATTAAATAATATTTTAATTTTTACTGGTTTATCGGATTCGGGAGCGTCTTTCAAAAAATTCGGCGAGGAGTGCTTTTTGAATTTTGTAGGCTTAATTTGCATATCTTCATATTTTAGTCTATTTGAATCCATTGGAAAGCGTCTTTTTAGACCGTTCCTAATTGTTTTTGAAATAATTCCCTACTTGTAATTAATTTACTATTAATTTAATTAATTTAAAAAAAATCCATTACACACTCATGAGGGTATATATATTTTTTAAATGCTTCATTTTATTCCATATAATGCATGTAGTATTAGTATCTAATCTTAATTTTATAATTTAGAAAACGTATTACAAGACCTAAAATTCTAATAAGAATCTAATTTAGGGCAATTCTAAACTGACTCATTCGGCGGCCGTCAACCTCCTTCAATGTCATTTTTAAATTATAAATAATAAAATTCGAACTGTCATTTGTAGTGAATCTGAATAAAATACCGCTAATAATATACAAAAATATCATATTACATTGTAATATGCAGGTAGGTAATACAGTATAATTGTAATACATAATTACAATTATACTGTATTACCTATACCTACATATTCCACTAGTAGGTACCACAAATACGATATATATGATTTTCAGGGCTTGACGAGATTCCATGTCACGGTGTAAGAGACACTGTTTACATTAAAGCATTTGTACATAAAAGGTACATGTAATATATAAATAAAATAATAAGAATGTGATCAGGTTGTTCAAGAATGGTCAAAAAATAAAGGTAGTTGGCTAATAACAATTGGATTCTGGGATATGGATTCTGGGATAAGTGGAGCTTGGACAAGTCTTGAATGCATTCTTCTTCTTCTTATATATCTAATACAATACATATATAGTACATAGGCTAATAAGATACGAGAGCAATTCATCAGAGAGCTACTAGTAACAATAGAATGGTCACAGCCTCAGGGGTCTCAGTTTGCATACTTATCACAGCAAATCCCGCAAACTGTGGACTCAGTGCTCTTGAGGTAGCCCATCAGATAGTTGGACTTGGTGATCATGAACTTTCGGACCACCTCCGTTTTTCTTGTCATTACCATCCTCCACCTGCTCGGACAAATTCCCGGTAAAAAATTTACTATTCAAATAATATTAGTCATTAATACCTGTATTACCAAGTAATTTATAATAAAATATTAAAGTAGATACCTACTACTACTACCTAATACATAGGTAGGTATAATACCTAGATAGTATTGTACAAAATAGTTCTAGAGTCTAGACCGTTCCAGACTTCCAGTGAAAAGATCAAGGGCTTTTTTGCAATTACTTTTTCCCATATACTCCTCCCATTGTTCTTTCCAAGATTAAATGTATTTTTTTTTCACGGGAAGAACTCGAGGAAGTGAAGTTAAAGTTTTATTTATAGGCCAAAAAATAAGCCATTTATCATCTTGCCCCCCTGTATCGTGGTATACAAGTTATACAAGTTATGTATGATCCTATTCCAGGCCATTTGTAGTACATGCAGATTATTTATATTTATGCATTTATTTGGCGTAAGCTTGTAGCGTGTAATACTAATCTCCCGTCATCCACCGACTCTGAGAATATATACTTCAATGGGCTAAAGGGAAAAACTCATTATTCCGATTGAAATTGAACCTCACTAGGTACATACATACATATATGAGACTGTACCAATCTGTACTATTACCTTATATAATGGAACTCATTTACAATTTTTTTCAACAAGGCAGAGAGCATGTGTTTTTCCTCTAAAATTTTTTTTCACGGCAATGACAAAATGAGTGCATATTTTTTACAAGGGATGAATTCTCATCTTTATCCGTGAAGATTCAAGAATGAAATAGCATATGGAGTCCCATTCAAAAGCTAATCAAAATCCAATGAATATACATATGTATGTTATAGTAACTGGTAGTAGTACAATACAAGTAAAAAAGATGTGAATATTAGCATATAGGAGGCTGCATGTCCATCAAATACAGTTCGGATTGATAACAAGAAATGTCTTTTGAACTGGTGCCGGAGATGCCGTAACGGGACTGTAACCTATACACGCCTCTACCAATCCTCATCATCTTTTACACAAAATTTCATTACAAGATCTTGTACTGCTATCGTAGTATTGTAGTAATACTAGTAGTACTTGCAATGGTCTTGGACCTAATTGCATTGCTCAGCCGAGGAGCAAATTTTATTTTTTTAACGAGGTTTTTCACATCTTCATTCCTTCTATGCGTCTGAGGGCATATGCAATATATCATATGAAAGAGATGAGATAATTGCGTTCAAAGATGGATCTTTTAACGCTTTAATATCTCTGTGCAGAATCCACTGGGAATTCTATTAGCGGAGTAGTAAGACATTGATGGGGGATACTCGAGAGAAATGGTGCCAGGAATGAAAGTACAAGTTCATCTACAGACTCTTGAAAATTACACTCTTGAAGAATATTGAGTAATCATTGAATCATAGAATGGATTTGATTAGATTTTTGCTCTCCAACTCAATTAGCCTTTTTCCAACATTATTATTTCAATTGTACTATTATCCGTACTATCAATACAATATATTGAAAGTACACGCGTTCGAATGACTTGGGTGTTCGCGGGGGGTTATGCAATTTGCCAATTCCTATCAATCGATATGAATTGGCCAAAAAAGGGGGGCCCGATCAATTGTTGTAAAAAATATGTCAGGATTCTGAGAGTAGCTTACAAAGAATATAAAATTCAACCTTTACATTTTAAAATTTAATGCAGGAATTTAACCCACAATTGACTATACCCAAGTATTAGAGGACTATATATGAACATTCTTTAAAAGAGTATTGATCTTCAAGCTTCGTATAGACGGTATACCAAGCTGTCAATTGAAATTGCGAGTTTTTTTCCCCCATTTACATTCAAATTTATCATGTCTTGAATCAAAATTGCTGCAATCCATCCCAAGTTATTTCCCTTGAATATCGATTGAAACTGGAGGGATCGTTATTTGCAAACATTTTTCATAGAATATCTTCAAAATGATTTTTATCTCGAATAAATTCAAAATTGTAGAGGAAAAAATAAAATGGCAAATATGTAATAGGATGGTAAATCAAGTTTCAATCTATCTATCTATCGATTCTATTCCTAAACCTAACGCATACGGAGAGAGACACAGCGTGTCAAAGGTCAAGGTCAATCCCGTTTTTCCACTTTTTCCTCATTCTAACGGAGCTCGAGTGCATTTATTAGAGGTTAAATCCAACTAGTCGTAAAATAATACGAGTAGGTACTACTTTTACGATGTGTACAGCTCGTTGACTTTTGCGTACATGTGCATGAAGAGCAAAATCAGGTTTTTTTCAAAGGAACTTCCAGTTATTATATAATTTGATGGGTGCACATTGCACCTAGACATTTAAATTCACTAATTGTTCCAAACCCCAAAAGCAATACATCTTTCCAAATCAAAATCGCACTCAAATCCTGAATAATAGTTATTTTATTAATCCTAAATTTATTTGCAAATTTGACTTGCGTCTTTTTTATTATGTCTCATATGATTAAAGGAATATATTGCACTAAACATATATTAATGACCGGCTTGATATTCAAGATACAAATATTAGCTTATTTGCAAATGTTTTACTATACTTTTATTAAATTAAAATGCCTGCGACATATCTAATATGTATATAATTATATGTACTTACGATGGATATACATATGTTATGGCAAGAATGACATTATTATCAGTAATACTGGTTTGAAACTTTATAATTAAGAAATTCAATACAAAGTGTGCAAATAATCAATAAATGGAATGTACAAAAGATCACATACAGATAACATAGCTATCTCAATTCCCTACTTTTAAATAGGTATAAACTTGTAAACAAAATATATTAAAAGACATGTGTATTATACTATTATACCTAGTATCTATGCATGCATACTCATAGGTAAGGGAGATGTGAGGCTTTCAAGCTGATTTACTTCGGATTCCGAACTTTGGAATGAATCTCACCTTAAATATTCAGACATCTCCATCATTCACTTGTCAAGCCGAGCCCAAACTCGGGTGTATTTTTGTCGTGAGTGCATTTTAAAAGATTCTTTTGGAAATGAGATGGGAAGAATGATTGATCATTTAATCTTCTAAAAGTAATTCTCTTCTTCCCAAATGCATATCCTTTCCAAGTTACTTAAGGTAAATAAGGTCGTTAATTTTGAATAAAGCTTTCTCAGCTTATTTAATTATCCATTAATATCAGTACAATACCTTTCTTTCTAAATTTAGATCAATATATTTCATCCTATATTTTATGAACATTTTGCCAACAATTCCAATAAATTTGGATCGCTTTCAATTAATTGGCAAAGCTAATGGGGTGAATTAAAATCTCTTAAAAATATCCTATCAATCAACCTACATTTTGCATAAATGGATCTCAATTAATGTACCCACTTTAAACAAAATTATTTCCAAAATTGGCCTTGAAGCCCAATTAATTACCTCCAATTAAATTGAGGTGATCTGAATTTTTGGGCTAGTATATTTATCCAATGGCATCGTATACATACCTAATACTTACGGACCTCATTGTCATCTTTCATATATTATTGTACATATTATTATATGTACTTGTGAAGTTGGAATATGCATTTATTTCCCATCATATATCCATTCTCCTCTGTATATATCCTTATTATGATAGCCCATCTCAACTAATTAGCCCAAAGATTTGTAAATTATGGGAATGAGAGCAAGATTCACTAGGTAGTTGATTGCGTAAAATAAAGAGTGTCCATATTATACTTACTAGGTATTGTAGTATTCATCTTATCTTTATATATAAGTACATCTATTGTATTATCCGTAGTATTGTAATGCAATAGTATCATAGTATAATATACCTGTGATCCTACATATTAGAATCTGTAGGACAATTAAAGCACCTCAATCTATATGTATTTACACTGTTATCGGGATTGGCAATGCCCCATTTTAGTCAAAAGACTCGCTCTCTCCTCTCACTTAATCTTTACTCTATTTTGTGTGAAGGATGAATTGAGATATCGACCTTATCATGATTTATTGGTCGAGCTCAAAGAAGAATGGGCATGTTCACCCCAAGCTTAATTACTTTCACTTTGTTGCCCCTTGCATGAAAGCACCTGTCTATTTATAAACATATTCAAAATCTTTATTTGAGCTTGCTGAGATCAGTATCTGAATTTGCATATATGTATATCATACTACTGCTAATACAATATTTTAAATAGATCAAACAGATTATTTTGATCGACAATTTGATTGTACTACTTGTCACAAAAGCTCGATAAACTAGGCCGAATTGTACTACTACTACTTATATAGTTGCTAGTACCCTAAGAATAAAAGTTGATCTAAATTAAAGAAAAATCTCATTAATTTTTTGACTTTTTTAGTCAAGGGTCAGCAAGTGGGAGGTCTTGAGATTGGAGCTGGACAATCCTACAGAGGAAAGCATATTGGACCACTCACTGCGAGACAACATAAAGTGTCTGGAGAGGTATTTGCTGTGGATGCTCGGACTCTTCATATAAAAGGTTTATTATTAACTTTTTAGATTTGAACCATTTGTAAAATTTACAATTTAATATTTATCAGGATTTACTTATGATGGCACGGGCCCTGGTAAGACTTAATTTACCCCTGCAAGAACAAAAATCCCCACATGGATGAAATGAAGCGAGAGAGATAGAGAGAATTCTCTCGTTTAATTCAATATGTAAATATTTAATTAAATGAGTAGACATAAAGTGGAATAGGTCTCATGATGTCACTTGATTCTCTTTCTCTCTCTCTGTGCAGTGCATCCTCTAAAATATAAATGCATTTGCCCCTTTTTTGTACTCCAAAATTGGACCTTACTCACCCTGTAATATATAATACAATATATATACTATTTTAACCAGACGCTTTCTTTTGGACGGGTTTCACGGATCTTCCCAGTCCTGATGGAATTATCGTCCCTGATGAGAAGGGCACGTGAGTAGCATTTTACTTTTTACAAAATTCCGTCGTAAATATTTAAGGAGTCTCAGCGGAAGCTTAAAAAAAAGAACAAATGAACGAGAAATGGAGAAAGTATATAATATTTTATTATATTAAATGTACGATGAGATATATGTATAAAGAATTCTGAAAATCTGAACAATTTAAAGCTAAATAAGATTTTTTTTTATAAATCGAGATTTATATAAGGAATTGTATTTACTTTGGGCAGTAGTACATTTCGAGAAATATATGTACAATACAACGTATCTTTTCTTGATTTCCCTCTTTCTTCATGTATCTAGTAGTATGTATTAAATTTAATGGAAGAGGAGATAAATCAGATAGCCATTATTGGAGTTTCTTGTACAAGTATATAAATGAAGATTGTCATTTGATTAATACTGGGCTTTGTGTTGTGACATTCCTGAAATTTAGAAAGCAAGTTCTAGGAGCCTATACCAATCAGGACATAACAATAACACTCCCAGACGGACTAACTCTTCGGGATATTAAATGGTTTGCCGTATGGTGCCGAGCTTACGAGGTGAGATAATTTTTATTTTATTTTAAAATTTAAAAATCACTACCTACCTAATCTATCTAAGGATAAGCCTCATAATATTACATTTTATACTGATCATGTGAAATTAATTTTAATTAGGTGAATTTTGGGGATTTGCATATTCCCGCAGAATTTGATTTTCCTCAACCACATGTCATTGGGTCCCTCCAAGGGCAACACGGTGTAAGCTCCGGGCCTATAGTCGTTATCGATGCTCAGACTATTCTCGTCCCAGACTTTACTTACGATGGCAAAGCCCCAGGTGGATTACATCAATCAAAAATATTAACTTTCTTACAAGGATCCCACCCTAATCTCCCCCTTTCCTCATTTTTTAATTTTAGATGTCCACTTTTGGGTTGGCAAAGGAAAGCCAGGCCCTGAAGGGGCACGTGTTCCATCTGATACGGGTGGCGATGAGCCCTTGGTCAAATCGGATCGAAAAACAATGGTCCTATCCCTCCCAGGGGATCTTACAGTTTTTGATATTGATTATTTTGGAGTTTGGTGTCGGCTTTACTATGTGGATTTTGGCCATGTCAGAGTCCCACCTCTCAATGTACCCCCCTCGCTGAGAATGTTAAATCTAACTCCGCAGGTAAGTTTGGGAAATTGTTATAGAGAGAAGTAGAACATTCGTGTTTTCACTACCCCCCTAAATATCAATTTCGGGACGTCCCCTCTCCCTTTGTACTCTCGAATCCTTTTATCGTCCACAAAGGATCTCTTTTTTCACTGTTCTACTTTCTCTCTCTCTCTCTCTCTCTCCCTAGATCTCTTCCACTATACTTTCTCTTTCAATCTCTCCTCTCTTTCTATATTTAGCTTCTTGCAACCCTCACCAGCCCACCCGTGTATCAGCATCCAGGGCTTCTAACTCTTGGAGGAAACTATGTCCAGCAGCATGACCAACCTGTGGTTAGCCTCAGTCCAGAGCAACTATACCACGGAGATGAGGTCCTCCAGTATGTTAACCAGGTCCAACCCAATCAATTCATTTCAACATTCTCTCACAAGCCAACAACATCAAATTCAACCACCACTCCTTCTCGATCCTAATCATCAGGGACAATTGGTTTACCAAACTACTCAACCACACCCACACCAATTGATTTACTCTACCAATGTCCCGGTACACCAGCAAAACATTGCTCAAAAAGCTTTACCACCGCCTCCCCCGGGAACAAATGGTTTCAGTACTTTCACCATCAAAACAAGCAAGGGGAGCTCAACTGCGGTTTCTCTCTACTAACCATAGAAATTGTATATTGTAAATAGAAGATATGTATATAATTTGCATGTATTAATATATCAATTCATTTAGGTATATCTTTAATTATAATTTATTTATTGAGGTGTATATTTTTTTAAAAAAAATTTATACATTTAAAATAATTCTTAATTTATTTTATTAACTAATTAATTCTTAATTTATTCTGATTGAATTCTTGGATTTCTCTATATGTATCTATAATCCTCTTACCTATAGTTAGTACCATATTTTTATATATCTAAATTATAATATTTCAAAAGTCCAATTAAAAGCTAAATAAATTAACTCTTTACCTATATAGATAAAAGTCTTTTCACCACTAGGTACTATATACAACAACTATATAATCTCTCCATCTGTGACGGTGCTTTCACTCTCGTTTACTTTCTCCCATTCAATTCAATACACTTGATTTAATTCTGGCCTACTCTCATCCTCCTCCTCCTTCTTGTAGTACTACTGCGTGTATTACTTTCTCTTTTGTCCAGCAATTTGTACAACATTTGAAGTGCTCTTTGATGCAGACACACATAGTGTAGGTAAAGCACGCTCAACTGCTTCAATTGAATGAGAGCTTTTCCTCCCTACTTTCTCTTTCTATCTCGAGTCTCCCCCCTTCTTCTTTAGAAATGAGATTCCCGTGGGCATTCCGAACCCATTCTCTCTCTCTCTCGATGGAGCTTGGTGTGATTTATAATTCGATTGTGTGGTTTGATAGACGAAATTGAATTGTGAAGTACTTTGGGATGACTCGGCGCTTGAGGTCAGATGGAGTGTCGCAGCAGAGTCTATTGTTCTTCAGTTGGTTGGCCGAATTGGTGAGTTAAGTTGAGATATGTTGAACCTACCTTGTAGTCTCGGTATAAGGAATCAAGGAGTGGGGACTAGGATTCAATGATGAAAAAACTTTATCATGAGCACTTTGATTAAATTCGTAGACATGTTTTTTATCTATATCTTTTCCATATATATATAGAGCCTGGTCACTACATGTCCTTTGGTTTATCTGGAGATGATTCGAGGAGTACCATGATTGGGGGAGATGTTGTCGTGGGTTGGGTTGACGATAATGGGCACGGACATGCCGTAGGTTAGTTTCAATATGAATTGTACTTAAAATGATCTTAAAATGAATATATATCAGAAGATGATTAATTACTCGGAGGATTTTATCTCTTATATTATAAGATGTATTATATGTACGGATACCTAGTATCCTTATATTTCAAATAACGCTTTGAGATAGTATTATATGCTGATCCAAGAACTTAGTATTTATCTATTAAGAGAGCCTTCTACGCATTCATAATGTTTATTTACCATTAACCCAAATAGATTACTACCTGGAGAGCAAATCCCAATGTGCTGGAATAAGAGGTAGCTGTCCAGACACTCGACTCCAGGTTCTTAATTATTCTAGAGCTAAGAGCTCTTCAATTAATCCAAACCACTTCATCCCTCGACTTATGTAGGTTGGGAATAACAATGTGAGGTTATTGAGTGCAACCGTCGTGTGAGTACTTTAGCTTATTAAACTTCTCGTAGTATGTATGTTAATTTCTTTTGGATTTAAATTTAGCAATGGATTTACAATGATTACTTTCCAAAGGGTATATACAGTAGTATATTATCTGTATATGAAGCCTAAGGCTAATAATATATATGTAATTTACAGCCACTTCGAGCTAATGATCAGCTCGATAAAACCATCCTAACCAATGCTAGTCAACCCATCATTTGGGCCTCAGGTTTTTTTTTCATTTGTGAAAGATTTTTTTATTAAATTTCGGATTTTTTATTGGGATCATGAAGGACCTTTGAATCAACGAGGGGAAACTTCATACCATGAGATCAGGAATAGAGGTGGATTTACGCAATTTTATTAGTCGAGTATATATATTGAAAGTCTTACAGAGGATATATTCATTGATTTCGGGCGAGCGGCCAAATGGAATTGCCCGAAACCGGATTCGGCGACCGAGTCCCCTGCTCCTCCATCCACCACAACCCTAGCCCCATATTACAATTCTCGGGAAGAACCTAAACCCTATGAAAGCTTCGTCTCGAACCAAAAGGTCAAGCCTACCAATAATCTCCCCATCCCCACAGTCGCCCCAGATTCGTCCAAATGGGAAGTCCCTCCCATCCTTTGCCATGAGCCGGAGGATCGTGTATTTTACGCTCAGATGGTTAGTGTCTACATTTAAAATAAAGAGAGAGAGAGGGGGGAAAGCTTAATTAAGGAGCGGGCGAGCGAGAAATGAATGATGAATCGGGTACATAATTATTTGCAGGGACCGACAGGAGGGAAGCGAGGATATAATTCTATTACAGGACAAGTTGGATGGGGAATTGCCTGGTATATTAATGGTAAACACTGGTCTGTTGACTCTTCAAATATTCAAAATTAATATTGTTTATGCAAATAAAGGACTGCTCATCCCTGAAATCCAAGTGGTAGCGAGGTCGGACATATACATTTGTAGTAGAGGGTATGCAGTATTAAAATACTAGGTATATGTATAATAGGAATATAGGGGCTAATTGGGTTAAATTTACCAAAGGTGGAGACAACCCCGAGGTTCCAGCGAGATATCATCCATTCTATATAACTGATGACCCAGAGGGTAGCTACCAGCACAAATCACCAGCTCAAAAGGCCAAAGTTCGAGTATTTGCGGGACTGGGTGTTGACGAAAGGGGAGGAGAAACCCCCACTGCAACTGGACGTAGCTGCCAATGGACGGGTACGAGATATTTTAATTGGAATAAAAGTAATTAAAAATTAATTGAGTCAATTTGGGATGCAGAAAACACAAATCAGAACCCAGACTCGTTCCCATCATATGGAGCTTATCAAAGGAGTTTATCCCTTCAATGGTAATAGATATTGATGTTGATTTTTATATGAATACTGATATATCTCACAATATACACAATATACATATGGATTATGGATGTTTATAGTGATGATGGAAATCCTGGAATCCTCCATTGGACCCCGGATAAAAACACTCCTGATCTCGTCTACTACCAGGTTGTCAATCTTGCTTAAATCTTTCCCCAGATTCCCCCACTTCCATAAATGATAAATTGTCCTTATCAATACTTTTACTTGCTTTCTTCCTCTGGCCCCTTATTGAATCTCCTTCCCCGTCACCCGCATTATAAATTTAGATTAAACTTGAGTGCAACCTCAAGAAGAAGAAAGTTTCTACCACTCTACATATATTACAAGTTCTAACCTTTAATGTAGCCTCCCTTGGTTCCATTTATGCCCCTCAAAGTTTAAAGCTTTAAGCTTGCAAGAGTTTTTGGTGAAAAACTTTGAACATTTTTCTTTCCTTGCCTGATCTCAAAGAGTCGAAAAGTTTCCTCTGGAATTTTGAATAAGGCCCAATTGTCCCTCGAAGCACCCTTGTCCTTTTTTCCCCATCAAAAAACTACACCCTACTTTCCCAAATGAGCTTTGGGTTTTATTGTTGTAGATTGTAATCATTTCTTACCTTAATTTGTAGTGCTATACTCATCGGTACTTGGGCTGGAAAATCCACGTGGTTGACAGTTGCAATAGTGAAGGTAGTATAGAGTCACCCCAAATTGGTGACTCGGATCAAGATATTGGAGAAAGTATACAACATTCGAGCCAAGCCACGCCAAACAGTATACGGTATAGTGTAGTTTAAATTAAAATTCTATTTTTAATCTCTAATTGGAAATTACTCGCTCTTTTCCCCCATCATCAAAGGATCAATCAGCAACCCATTTTGACTAGTACAAGGAGGCCAACTTCTCCTGCTCAGCAGGAAAGACTTCCCCATCATCATCATCAGCAGCAGCAGCAGTATCAAATTCAGGTATAATTTAAATTTTATTTGATTAAGATCGATGATTCTCAGAAAGTTTTAATTTGATTTTGAAATGAACAAAGGACAATAATCAAAGGTATCAACAGCAGCCGTCTGGATCACATTTCCTCAGGCCTGAACAACATCATCATCAGTTGAGACAACCGATCAAACCGCCCCAGGAGCTATTCCAACAAATTGGGAACGGAAACCTTGTGAGTTTAGGTGGAATGTCCCCAGTGATTGTTCAACAACAGCATCAACAACAACCTCATTACTACCAACAAAAGCAGCCTCTAAATCAGCAACATCCCCTCAGGCATGTAATCCCACAGGGGGCAGCCTGGAATGGGGATCGAGATCCTCCTCAAGTTCAACGTCAACCTCAGCATCCAGTCAGATTTCTCCCTACTTCTCACAATGGGAATAACAAAGGGCTCTCTCCCTCTTCTTCTTCCCACCAAATCATTGCTATACCTTACCACCATCCTTCAGAGATACCTCGACATCCAAATCCAAATCCTCTCTCACATAAAATGATGAGGGATAATGAAGAGGGGAGCCGCCGGGATCGGGAGCGGATCAAACCAAAAGAAAGTGAAAGTGTCAACTTTCCCCAATATTCTAGGCCACCGCATCGGGGAGGGTCTCCCCAAGGACCATGGAGATCTCCTTCTCAGCAATCCGCTTGGCCTCAGCAGCAGCCTCCGTCTCGAAACCTACTCAAGCGGGAGGAATTGGGGGATATTCAAGAGGCTCTAAAGGGGATAGCTAACCTAGAGGATGATGACTCATTTGAAATAGTCAAATTAACGGACACGGACTCACTCCCATTTCACATACCAAGCCATGAGGAGATAATGAAGGATGCATTCAATAAAGGAACTTTCTCAAACAAAAGAGAAGGTATATTCCTATTATACTAGTAGTACCTATACTATAATAAAACATTATCAAGTCCATTGTTAATTACTTCCCTCCACTATCCTCCTTTACTAGAATAGATTATATCATTATTCCCCTGTATGTCTACACGTTAGTAAAATACCTATAGTATTAGATACTACCAATACATACTACGATAGTATTAGTACTACTACAATAAATGTAGCGATAACCTTGAATAAGAGTCTCCTCCATTAAACTTGCCAACTGCAAATGGCAGGGAATGTCTTGAGGAGGAGGAGGGGAGAGTAGTTTCAGAGTGTTGGCTGGAATTCCTAATGTCCTCGTTTGAATTCCCTATAAGAGCCATTCCTCTCTTCCTTTACCCCGAACCTGCCACCATTCCCAAACTCACTCATGTCTCTCTTACTCACACATTCTGTGTCTGGTTTTAAAGGTCAGTTTTTGCATGCCATCAAGGATATGTCAACACAAAAGAGATTGAGACCAAACTCATTGTTCCATGCCGAGGAGGAGAAGGAGGAGGAGGATGCTAGAGCGGAAAATAAGGTTAGTTCCAAATGAACCTTTATTTTATATCAAACATATGTATACTCCTGATATACTCCACCACCACAACCTTATCTATCATCTATCCTTCGCCAATCCATGGCACACACAAACACAAAGATACGCAGCTTTCTCTCTCTTTCTCTCTAAACTCTGGATTTGTCTCTTTTTCTCATCTCACAGGAGTAAAGTTCGTAGGGGCTTTTTTCCCGGAAACGCCTCTGGCTCCTTTCT
>JAAZTK010001313.1:0-14557 GCA_036507255.1 Megalothorax incertus
TGTGACGATGAAGTGGCTGCCCTCGTCATTGACAATGGGTCTGGAATGTGCAAAGCAGGATTCGCTGGAGATGATGCTCCCCGAGCTGTTTTCCCATCAATTGTTGGACGCCCTCGCCATTTGGTAATTTCATATATTTTTCAAATTAAAAAAATCTGGGCTAAATTCGAACATTTTTAATCCTCAGGGTGTGATGGTTGGAATGGGACAAAAGGATTCATATGTTGGAGATGAAGCTCAATCCAAGCGTGGAATCCTCACCCTCAAATACCCAATTGAGCATGGTATTGTCACCAACTGGGATGATATGGAGAAGATTTGGCATCATACCTTTTACAATGAACTTCGAGTCGCCCCAGAGGAGCATCCAGTCCTCCTTACTGAGGCTCCACTCAACCCAAAAGCCAATCGAGAGAAGATGACTCAGGTACAATTAGGAATATACATTGTTTTAGACCCGGCTAATAGATAACGATATTTCTAAAATCTACAGATTATGTTTGAAACCTTTAACACACCTGCCATGTATGTTAGTATTCAAGCCGTTCTTTCCCTATACGCTTCAGGAAGGACAACCGGTATTGTTCTTGATTCTGGAGATGGTGTCACTCACACCGTTCCAATCTATGAGGGTTATGCTCTTCCTCATGCTATCCTACGTCTTGACCTTGCTGGACGTGACCTTACCGATTACCTTATGAAGATCCTTACCGAGAGGGGATACACATTCACTACCACCGCTGAACGTGAAATTGTCCGAGACATCAAGGAGAAGCTCTGCTATGTTGCTCTTGACTTTGAACAAGAAATGAGCACTGCTGCTTCATCTTCCTCATTGGAGAAGTCTTATGAACTTCCCGATGGGCAAGTTATTACGATCGGAAATGAGAGGTTCCGATGCCCAGAGGCACTATTCCAACCATCATTCCTCGGAATGGAATCCTGTGGAATCCATGAGACCACCTACAATTCCATCATGAAGTGCGATGTTGATATCCGAAAGGTATGCTTTTAGAAAAAGATTCCAAAAAAAATAATATTTAAATAATTTTAAATTTCAGGACTTGTATGCCAATACTGTCCTATCTGGAGGATCTACAATGTACCCAGGAATTGCTGATCGAATGCAAAAGGAGATTACTGCCCTTGCACCAGCTACAATGAAGATTAAAATAATTGCACCACCAGAGAGGAAATACTCGGTCTGGATCGGAGGATCTATTCTGGCTTCTCTATCCACCTTCCAACAAATGTGGATCTCCAAACAAGAGTATGATGAGTCTGGCCCTTCAATTGTTCACCGAAAATGCTTTTAAATTATTTACTGCTATAATAAATTCGATTGATATTTTATTTTGGATATTTCAATTTGCGGGAAAGATATTGCGAAACGATTTGTGTAATTTTTAAATTTAAAAAAAATCAATAAAAATCTTTGCTAAAATAATTAATCATTTTTCTGATACTTGTGCAAACTTACCGTTTAATTTGGGCAATTTAGAAAAAGTTTTAGAATTACCTGAATGTATACGGTTACACGTTTACATTGTCCTTATACAGTATTGTCAGTTAGAATAATCTAGATTCCAGGGACATGTTAATTGCTTCTGAATATATCCTGATTCCTGGTTCAAATATTAGAAATGCCATTAACTTGTCAAATACCCCTGACTAAGGATAAATAGGTATAGACTATAGACTATTTACTTTATATAAAACCGATATAAAATGTAAAGGATATTTCTAATCTGTTTTAGAATGAGATATAATATCATTTTATTATTGGCTTATGGAGAGCAAGTCAATGTCAAAGTCTTACAAAGTCAATTCAAATCAAATACTTTGTAGAAAGAAAGGGAAAGTGATGAGTAAATTGATCTATCCGATATGTATTTGGGTCAAAGCACTTTTGAATAAGGATATATAAATAAAATGAGATCCAGGAAATTGATCTAATAATTTAAGCCAACATGATTTTTCTGCTAATTTTAGCAAATGTTGTTAATTCCGCACAAACTTCCGCACAAACTTCAAAATCTTTAATTGATTTCCTGCAAGGTTATTCCCAAATCTCCGATTGTAATTTTGTCTATTTCGATTTCAAATCCCGCGGTGATTTTCATGATCAACTTCAAACCGCGTTGACATCTAGCGGAAATTATAACCCAACATTCATAACTTCTTTCCAATCGGCGAATGAGACGTTAGAATTGACTTCTCATCGCACCAACTATCGGCACGCCAGATGGTGTAACGTAATGTTTCTAGATCTGACTCAAATCGGGGTGAAAGATGACCTCAAACAATTGTCGGATAATCTGTTTGAAACATTTACAAAACGATTTGGCACCATCACTCGGAAAGATGAAGATCATTATTTCATTTTGGCGAAGAAATTATATGTTGATGGACTTATCGCGGAACGATTTTTCCAAAAAATCAAATTCAAAATAATATTTTTTGAAGAACCTTCGAATCCAAACGAAGTCAATGCCGTCCGGAGTAAATTCTTTCCCTGGCCGGGCGAAGATTTAAAAATTCCGTTCGATTTCCAAAATCAAATTCATGTTCCGAATTTTGGTGGGCTTTTTCCAGACCTTTTGAATAATTTCGAGGGGCGTAAGATCAGGATTACTTCGCCATTGAGGCTTCTTTATACTTTGGAGATTGATGAAGATAATGGGGTTTGGAGAACCAAACGAGGTCATCAAAAGAAAGTACTTGATGAAATTCAACGCGTTTTTAACTTCACTTACGTATGTAAATTTTATAAGAATTAGGACATATTAAATCATAAAAAACTTCAGGATTTGATGGTGTCATCAGGAGGTGGCGGCACTGGATATAAGCTAGCAAATGGAACTTATATTGGAACGGTATTTTAAAAAATCCCTGGAATTTTATTTAAAAAATTGAATTTACCACAGATTTCGGACCTGTATTACGAACGAGCTGACCTCGCTCTATTCACCGGGCAATTAGTCGAGCGTTACCCGATGATTGGCTATTCAAAACCCTTTTATTTCCCCGGATTTGTTTTTACAACCGCAATACCCAAGAAGATATATTCTTACAAATTAATATTTAAACCCCTAAAAGAAAACCTTTGGTTCTTATTTCTCGGAACTAATCTAATCTTCTTGGGGTTATTTCTCCTATCTAATAAATATGAAGGTCCCCTATTTCATGGCACTAGAGGGTATTGGGAATTTAGTAAAATTCTAGAATTCTCGGTTGGGAGTATATTCGAACAGGGGTTGACTTTGCAAAGGAAAAAATCAGGCCGAATTTTTGGCATTTTATTCTTGTTTTTCCTCATGGTCTTTTCTACGGCTTACAAAGCACGATTGTTCACGTTTCTTATTTATCCCGAGTTGGATAAACCACCGGAAACATTTACAGAGTTGACACAGTCGGATTATAAATTTGGTTTGGAACGTGCAGGAATTGGAGGTAATTTGGAATTTTTAACCTGGGGAATTTTTTATTTTTTTCAAACCTAGCGGCAATTCATTCAACCTTGAAGATATCGCCGAATCCGACATTTGCAAAAATTAACAAAGAAATGAGTATGGAAAGGGATTCAATCAAATGCTTTTTGAAAGGGCTATTCGGAAATTTCGCATGCTTGGCTTACAGGTATTGTACAAATGCTTTTTTTTGCGGAATATTATTTTTATAATTTTAGAGAGCAAGTTGAATATATTTTCTACAAGAATTTCTCGACGGCGTCTCGGAAATATCCGTTCCAAATATCAAAGGAGAAAACTTTCACACCTCACGTAAGATGGCGTTATTTACCAATACAGATATATCAGTATATATTAATGATCAAGACGCCTGGTTAAATATTTTTTTAGGCTTGTGGATTCGCGTTTGAAAAAAGGAGTGTTTTTCGAACAAATTTTAATCGAGTTTTCGCACCCCTGAATGATGGCGGGTTTATTGATCAGATGGAGCGAGAAGATTTTGATAATCTTCGCTTGGAGCGAGTGAAATGGCAAAAGGAAGAAGGAATCAAACCCATCTTTACCGATGGTAAAATATTTTCAATTTAAAAGATTTTGTTGTAAAATTAATTTGTCTTTAATATTAATTAGACTACTTTTACAACGGTCCCAAGAAGATATCAATCCGGGAATTAAACGGAATATTTTTGTTTTATTCAATATTTATTTTAATAAGTATTCTCGGGCTAATAATGGAGAAGATTGTTAGTTATCTATCTGTATATCGGTGTAGGAATAATGAGTATGACTACTAATGAGATTAAATTAATGTGGTAGTAAATTAGTAATAGCAAAATCTCGGTGTCTGTGATTGAATTACTAGTAGTAGTAGTATTAAAATTAAGGGCTAAAATCGGTACCTAATACAGTAAAAAGTTCTCGTTAAAAAAATTCATAAGAATTAAAAATATTCCAGGAATTTACCCTTCCAAAATTATGCAAAAAAATTGCTTCGCACAGGGATCGAACCTGTGACATTCGCGTGTCTGAGGATTTGACCTTGGGTCATATGCAAATCCGTATTAGCACGACGCTCTGCCGACTGAGCTAGCGAAGCTTGAAAATTAATTAGATAATTTTATGCATATGATTAGTTGGGAAAAACGCATATCTAGACAATTATGATTTATTGCGTTCAAGATTAGATTTAATGAACAATAAAGATTATAAAGTTTTATACTTCTCCATTTGATCCAGTATATTCCGATAAACATATTTATCCGCATCTTTGGCGTATACAAAGTCAATATGATTCCAAAGGTCGTAATCAATCTTGATGCATTGCTCCTCTGGAAGTTTAAGGGCGCTACAAAATGCTTCCGCATCCTAGATTTTATCAAATCGAAATAAGCCATTTAATTGCATTTGTAAACCAAATTTCAAAGAATGCTCAACCTTTGGATCTATAAGAAGATCGTTATTTCCATAATACACATAAACTGAGATGAAAACGAAGAGTAGTTTGAAATTGGAAACGGCATTAAATATTTTTTCAAATTTACCCGGTACTTTCACATTTTCCAAATTATATTCGGGTGGGGTATCCCGACCATATACCCTGCGGTTCTTTCTAAAATAATTAAATTTGCGAAATCCGCCTGAGAGCGCCATCTGTCCAAAATGGGCCATAGTCTTCAATGAAGTCGATGAAGGACCCGAAGAAACTATTCGTTTAACTAGGTTCTGGAATGAAATCCTGGTTAAAACATGATATAGCTATACAATTATTCTGGAAAACGCCATACATTATTCATTTGACATGCGTTGTATCCTGCGATAAGAAACATGACATTTTGGCAAATCGTTCTTGATGCCGGCGCCGAACAAAAAGTGGGACCGTTTTTCCAAATCATTTCGTGAACTAATTTGAATTTATACCATATAGTTTATTTTGGGGCTATTATTTAACTTACATTCAATCGGTGTAAATTCCTTGCTTCCCATATCAGCTTCATTAAATTGGGCATCCTAGAAAAAGGCATATTTCAAAATTATTCACTCAAAAATTCAAATTTAAATGGACTAGTTTATATCATATAAGCACCTCAGTAATTATCAAAGGAATAGCGAGACGAACTAAGCTTTTCATTTGGCCAATAAAAATGGCAGGGGATAGGGCGAACATTGCGCGAATTTTGGAATTAAGCGATGGGATTTCGGAAAGTGCGATGAAAAACATGGTGCAACCTGGAATTTCAAATTATAATCTTTTATTAAAGTTTAGTCGAAATCACCCATTGAATGTGCTGCGTAGAATATTTTATCCTGGCCAGATTCCTTTGTGACAAGGTCAATTACTGGCGGAAGGTCGTGAATTCCCATCTCATGATACCTAGTTAAATGCCAAAATTATCCGCTAGAGGGCCCATTCAAAAAACAAATTACGAATAGTTCCAGAATCGTAAATGTGACATATCCCCCTCTGTATTTGTGTTATTCGGTTCGAATTGGGTGTGACGTCGGGAAAAATGCGTACCTCTGGCGTTGCCTAAAAAAACATCGTACCCCTTTGCGGCTAGCATGTATGCTAAAAATCAAAATACATATGTATGTAAGTACTTAATGAAGTAATACTACTTCAAAGTAAGTTAAAATTGCATTACGAAGTGGATGCGGATTTGCTATCCAATCAGCCGAAGAACTCTAATTATCATCTCAAATTCGAATTAATATAAAACAAATGAACATTAAATATAATTTACCAATAATCCATGCTGCACCAAGATGGCGCCTTTTCCTTTCACAAAATTCCTCCGACTTCTGATCCGAAATACCTTCAAAATATATCCATCCGCCGTTGTAACGGAATATTCGTTCAATTGGTGAAGTGCCTCCATATCACCCGGCTTGGAAATTTAATTACTTTTATTGTAATAAGAAACACTTTATAATTTTTCCTTACCATTTTAATTTCAGTTTTACTCATATCTGAATCTTGATTAAAATCT
This sequence comes from Megalothorax incertus, assembly GCA_036507255.1. Classification (NCBI taxonomy): domain Eukaryota; kingdom Metazoa; phylum Arthropoda; class Collembola; order Neelipleona; family Neelidae; genus Megalothorax; species Megalothorax incertus. The sequence continues at coordinate 6,458 of JAAZTK010001313.1, forward strand.
TGAGCCATCCCATCCACCTCGCACATGGTATTTCCGAGTAGCCTGACTTTACAAACGGCGTCTTTAATTGATTTAACCGGAAGTAGCTTATCTTCAGTATCTTCAGTATCATTCCCAAGGCTTATCAGCCAATTATTGTTCTTGTCGTTCTCGTCCAACTTCCGGGTTTGAGGGTTACACCGAAACGTTTCACCCCAATCCCCTTCATCTTGAGCTTCTTTTTCTTGGGTCAAAACATGAGTCAAATTTATCAATAAAATAAAAACTAATAAATTAAATTTTGGAGTAATTCGAGCCATATTCTTTTAAAAATTATATACGAGGACAAATTTTTTTACAATGAAAATTGAGCAATAAAATATTGACATTGATTAATCCTACCAATTTGTTTGAACAGTTCGGCAGTTTATTTATTATTAGAATTCAAATAAATCATGTGACAATCATTGTATATTTAATTTTATTTAAATGGGTATAAACTCCAATGGTTTTAGTCCAGAGCCGTACCATGCTCTTTTCAAGGTCAAAGGTCATCACTTTCTTTGACTCGTAATCCACGAGAATGAAAATCCAAGGGACTCGCGTCAATTCCGCGTTTTCCGCCCATTCCCGCCAGATGGCTTCATCTAACTCCCTTGGATAAGAGTAATAGTGGCCAATGTTAAGGATTGGTGGTAACCCAGCTCTTTCACGAAGATGTCCAGTTACCCATTCCTCCTCAGAAGCTCCAAGGTCATCCTTAAAGGTTTTTGAAATTTCCAAAATGGCGTGAACCGCGTCTGATCTACAGAAATTGGCTGGTTTCAAAATGATTTTGAGCTTAATTATAATAAAATGCTTGTAGTACCTGATTAAATATGCCCATCCAGTACAATACTCGACACTTGGTCTGTCAGGTACAGGAGTAGTCATGTCCAGGAGGAGGTGTCCAATTGTCAAAGGTCTCATGACACCCTGACATATGATTGGTCGGTCAATATAATCATCTTTAGTCGTAGCTTCCTCCAACATGGTGTGGACATCAAACTTGAATAATTGAAAAAAATATCATATTAGATTTTAGGATTAAGCTTTAAATAATTACTAGGTTGATAAAGACCCCATCGTCCATCTGGAGGACAAAATGAGCTTGCGGACAGAACTCTGACATCCACCGGAATCCAAAGAGGCTTGACTTTTCATAAAATGACCCAATCACAACGTCACCCTCCTCTTGTTCAAGGACAATCTCATCGGGGACGACGCCACGGAGAAATACAAACCGGAAATCCCAGTCCTTAACCGATTTTAAAGTGCCTAGAGTTTTCCGGAGTGCTGACCTTCGCTCAAATGATCTTTGATCTGATCCAGAGCTGATGAGTATCAGAAGCAGATGACGGTTATTGTCTAAGGCATCATAACAAACCCGAGGAACATTTATTAAATAAGAAATAGACCAGACTTCAAATGATTCACCCAAGGCCTGACTTAAAAAGACGGTCCAAATCAGATAAATGACTTTAAAATTCATTTTGACAAAATCCAAAGACGATTTGATTTGCAATGCGAGGGAAATAATTTATCAGTTTAAACTTAAACCCATAGAATCTTAGCTTGAAGTTCTAAAAAATATTACTATTTTAATGCATTTTATTCCACAATTATTGTATTATTTGCAAAAACACTAGTTCAGATCAAATGAATTTTATGTCGTACACTGTATACTATTGTGTGAAGCCAGAGAGTTTCCCTTCTTTGGCTTCATCCAATAGTTACTATTAAGTTTTTATTTAAAATTTAAGATAAAAATTTACTCGTCCGTTTGAATGCTTGAATGATAAATACATTTTGTTAATGCCTCGATAATACATATGTATTTTTTCAATGTACAATATGACAGTAAACAGTAATATGGAAATTATAAATCAGGCGTTGACATCATCAATTATTGTAAGGAAGTGGGTCTTTAAGATATGCCTGTTTGATATATTTTTCTTTAATGCACTTTCCCCACCAATTTCGTTCAACGCACGCTTTTTCCGGTTTAAGAATAAAGCATTTCGTCTTTATGACATTGAAGAAAAGGCGTCCCACAAAATTTGCAGCCCCGGAATTAGCCATTTTGAGACAGGATCTGAATCTGAATATTGTGAAATTCCAATTAATTAATTTTTATTGGCAATTGGCAAAAGCGAGAAAAACCAAACCAAAGCTCATATAGAAAAAGGTATATTCTAGAAAGATTTCATTCTTATCCCGAGCTAAATAAAGGCCATTGCATTGACCTTTCATCACATGCACAATGATTAATAGTGTAGATCCTCCAGTTCAATAAGCCAAATTTGTGGGTCATTCCGTCAATGTAAAAAGGGCATCCAAGATCATGATATCGACAACATCTAGAAATAAATATTAATGCATTTTGTGTTTTTTGAAAAAATTCCGTGATTTAAATTATTAAATAATTATACTACCTATCAGCTCCAACATAACTTCCCAATTGGTTCGTTGAATTTGCTCGGAATCCTCTTCCGCACCATTTGGTTCCTTTAATTAATTAAAAATTCATTTCATTTTAAAAAATCATTGTGGAGTTGCATTATAAATATTACCAGGAATCATAAACGGTTCAGGAATTTCCCTCTCTTGCCTCGCTTGATGAAATACGCTTTAAAGTGTCCAGTATGAGCATTTCAAATTTTTCATACTAATTTTGAACTTTTTAGGATACATTGCATTGCAAATGCATTGGTTTGGTTTAATCTCGGCCCAGAAGCAAAAGATGCATTTTTTTGCATGCTTGATTATCTATCTGACCTTTCGTCACAGGCACAGTGGCTTATAGTGTTTAGATATATGTTGTAAATCCCGTATAACTTTGTGTGCGACTCGATAAAAAAGAGACAAGAGTCGTGATCTCGACAACATTGGTCTAGATTTAATTAATATAAATATTATAAAGAATCGTGAAAAAAGTATTAATTATATTCTTATGTATGTATTGTGGTAGGTATGTCAGACCTGTTCTAGCATGTGCACCGATCCCTGCGATATACGATACATATATATTACCTAGGACTATAATATATATTACTTTATTATTTTATTGGTATATTACTTTGTAATTAATATAGGACCTATATACTATAGGTAGGTAGTGTATGAAATGATGTATGTGTATTGTACATATGATACATATATCGTAGGTACTAAGTATTAATTATATTCTTATGTATGTATTGTGGTAGGTATGTCAGACCTGTTCTAGCATGTGCACCGATCCCTGCGATATATATTACTTTGTAATTAATATAGGACCTATACTATAGGTAGGTAGTGTATGAAATGATATACATATGTAATGATATACAATTATACATATGTAATGTACATATGTAGGTACCTACGATATTTTGGATTTGTCCATTTCCGCAATAATATGTCCCAGGCATAATCCCAAACTCTCTCTTTACCCTACTGCAATTTACGTAAAAATGAATATAATTTTATAGCTGGTTCTGGGCCGAGATTATGAAATATATGTACATTTGCAATGTAATTTGATTGAAATTAAAATANTTATGAAATATATGTACATTTGCAATGTAATTTGATTGAAATTAAAATACCTGGAAGAAAGGACGTGGATTGCGAAGAGGATTACAACAAAATATACCAGAATTATTAAGTTAATTAATTTCATTTTGAATTTGAAATCGAAATACTTTAGAATTCAAATTAATATACGAGTAGTATATGAATCAATATTTTATTTAAACTTCAATTATTTTTCATATGCTTGTATATCGAGGGAATTAAATTTTCTCAATGAACACAATTACAGATTAAAAATACTTTGTAAAATAAATACGGATAAAAGAGACTGATCCTGAGTAGAGATGTCAAAGAAGTTTGAAGAACTTGGTGGATTAATTGGGGGCGATTAGGTATATTGTTTATTGTTCTTAAAAACGATAAGGGAAACGGTTATGCTTGAAATAATATTTTTAAATTGTATTGTTTTTAAAATTTTATATCTATTTGAAATTAGATCTAAGGAATATATTAAATTTGTTCAATGAGGACAATTAGAGATTAATTGCCTAATAGAGACTAAGCATGAAAGACGTCAAAGAAGATTGAGCTTGCTGGATTAATTGATAGAGATTATTTTTTATTACAAATATAATGATTCGACATAAGGGGATATAAAGGCTTATAAAATTATATTAATTTATTAATAAGGGAATTCCAGAGAAGTTGATACGCTCATGAGTAAGCCGTATCTCATCTTATGATTGCCCTTCAACTGCAATAATATATCGGTATGCTAGGTTAGGTATTAGTAGTTAATTTTATTAAGGTTAAGTGATATGCGATATGATTCCAATTACAAATGTTTATGATATATGTGAAAACTAAATAGAAAATATTAGGTACCTATATAATTGCAGGGAATTTAAAAAATTTAAGAATTTAGATTTATTGCTTTTACATATCAATTGTAGCTTTGAGCTCAACTCGTATACAATTTAAAATTACGAAAAATATTCAAATATATTTACGATTTATGTAGTTTATATTGATATCATGATTAAGGACGCGACTATTATGCTTTATTTTGATCGAAATTATGCTTTATAGAAGTTCAAATTATGCTTTATTATGCTTTATTTTTTGTCAAAATTATGCTTTATTATGCTTTAAAATTTTAGGATTATGCTTATAATTATGCTTTTTATTCATAAAAATTTCAAAGAAAATAATTTTTTTATAAAAATTTAAAAGTGTGAGATCACAAAATTTCTAATTTTCATAAATTTCAATATTTTTTAAGCATATTTTAAGATTTTGTTTTAGAAAATTTGAATTTTTAGTTAAAATTATGCTTTTTACCGATCAAAATGCTTTATTATGCTCTATTATGCTTTATTCTGCTTTATTCTGCTTTTAAATCCAAATTATGCTTTTAATGCTTTTTCTGCTCAAAAATATTTGCGAAACATCTCCATTTGGGGTCAAATGCCTAGATCCGAAATTTCGGGTGGACATTCCAGGCTAGTTATCGATTATGATTTTTCTGTATTAATTCTTTATTCGCGTCCTTAATCATGATATTAAAATATATCCGTTCGATTTGGGGATTAAGCGTAAAATACAAGTGGCATTCCTTCTTTAATTTTATATTGTAGATCTACGAATATTGAAAGTCTTTCCCACCATGCCAGAACTTTTTTTGACTGGATACTTGCATTTACCATACCTATGTGTTATATCTCAATATGTAGGTAGTAGTACAGTGCTCTCTCTCTATAACGGACCTCTCTATAGCGGAAACCCCTCTAAAGCGGACGGTTCGAAATTCCCCGAAAGTCGAGATAGGGATTTACATGTTAAAGACTTTCTCTATAGCGGACTTCTCTATAATGGAAACCTCTCTATAGCGGACCATTTTTACCTCCCCTTGGTCCATAAAAACCTCCCTATAACGGACAAACCCCTTGATTTTATGGAATTTTTGTAAAAAAATTTCAATTTTTCTTCAAAAACTGAAATTTTTCTTAGTTTTTTTTTAAATTTTAATTCACAAAATTCATTTAATCATCATTCCTAAATTATATTTAAATTTAACCTACTATTTTTTCATTAGATATGTCAGCTATTGTTTAGAAATGTATTAATATTATACCTACCTACTAGGAAATAAGGTATCCCATATATTCCCTATTATTATACTTATATATGGGAACCTCTTTATAAGGGAACCTCTCTATAACGGACTAATTTCGACCGGCCCTTCGAGTCCGTTATAGAGAGAGAGCACTGTAGTAATAAAGAAACTCAGCAAATCCTTTGTAATAGCCTAGGAGAAATCTGATAAATTGTTTTTGTCATAAAATTTTGTATTCAAACATTTTTAATTCATGTCCTAAAATGGACCGAATTATTAACGGAATGTCTGGAAGTGGCGACTACCCCTGGTCAAACCGGAGGACTGACGATGATTTATTCAAGGACCAAGATTCAAACTCAAGCTCAAGGTCTGAATCTGATCACTCTGAATCTTTTGAAGGACATTCAATTCCATCGCCACCTGGCGTCATCAATCCGGATTTGGCGAGAAGTTATGCTAGCTCGGGTGACATGAATTTTGAAGATTCTGGAGAGTCTCCCGGGATGGACATATCAAGGAACCCACCAAAAATCCGAACAGGAGTTGTACTAATTTGCCCAGATGACTCTAAAATATTCGTTAAGCATTTGCGAACAAAATTCGGGCGGGTTTTCCATTTTCGCGGTGACAATAACTTGAGGGAGGAAGTCCTCATGAAATCCAGCGCTGTCATCATTTGTGGACTTAAAGAACCTCTGAATTGTGAGACTGCTGGATCAATTCGGAGATATCTCGACCACATTGGAGGCTCTCTATTTAGTTCTCGTTAGCCCTGATGATGGCAAAGAAGTCCTCATGAGTGTCAATGAACTCTGCAGCCCTTACGGCATCCAAATTCGGCGCGACAGTGTCATCAGATCAACCTACGCTTACACCAACTACTTTCATCCAAGAGAATGTCTCATACAGGGGGCTATGACATGTCCAGGGATCGTGTCAAAGGTCACCGAGGGTGTCAAAGACAATTTCCGTGTAGTCTACCCATTCGGAGCTACCCTGGACATTGACAAGGTGGTGTCTAATGCACTCATCAGTTCGGCATCCACATCATTTCCAAGTTACCGACCACTTGGAGCCCTCTACCAAGGATCATCGGGGTCAAAGATCATTGTCCTCGGGTCAAGTCAGATCTTCAAAGAAAAGTAAATAGGTAAATTCCATTTAGAATTAGTTTAAACGCTTTTAAAATATCTAGGTACATTGGACTGGAAGAGAATTCTCAACTTCTGAACTTTCTTTTAACCCTCCTGACCTCGGATGACCTTCAAATTGACTCTGATGACATTGAAGACCTCCCCGATGAGGAATATCAGTTACCTGCCACCATTGAAGAGGAAAGCAAGCAACTCCGGGTTTGCCTCAACGAAAAAGAGTCACTACTTTTTCCAGGATCTATCAATTCTTCCGGGTATGATTTGACATTTGACCTTTGATGACATTTAAAATGCCTAAATGAATTATTCTATTCAGAGAAATAAATCCGTGGAAGTTATTTGACATGAAACTCAAAGGTCTTCGTGACCCAGAACTCCTCGCAAATATCATTCAAGTTCGGAAAGAGTTAGAACTCGAAAACGAGCCCCGTCTTAATGCCATCAAGCCAATATTTGTAACGCCATTGCCTCCAATTAAGATTGCGGTAGCCTTAATTATTTAATTCTTTTCAAATTTGTGTTTTTTAATATTTTTCAAATTTTAGCTTTATGACCCTTCGTTTCGACCGCCTCCACCACCTCCTCTGGAGCTATTTGACCTTGACACAGAGTTTGCCTCAACACAGAGCAAGCTGTCAGGGCTCGTGGCAAAATGTGACGAGGGAGATGAAGATCTAGAATTTTTCGTCACCTCAATTGGAGAGATTCTCAACATACCCCGAGGAGATTCTGCTGTGGGATTTGGAGACCCTGAAGGTGCTGGTGTTAAAGCCATTTTGTACCAAATGGCAGTTGAATTGGCTAGGTCAAAGGTCAGATTAATCAGAATTTTTAAAAATAGGGGAAATTAATTCTAGTTTTTTAAGCAGAAAATTGACAATGTACGGATGAGAGACCAGCAAAGTCATGAGTTGACGAGGGTTGCCACATCCTGTCCAGAAAGTCAATTGGAATCCTCGGATTAATTAATAATTAATATATTTTGTATTAATTGTATAATTCCTAATTAAAAGTCAAATGCCAATAAAACGGTTTATTAAAGTGCCTAAATCCTAATTGGAAAATGCGCGAAAGTCACCAATTTTGAACCCCAGCCTAATTTTTTGCAATTTTTGCAATTCCTCCGGTTTTTTAACCACTTCCGGTCAGATCTACATCATAAATTGTTCTAATTGACCTCCCTGACCACCATTAACACTAATTAAATCCGGGTGTCATAAAAAACCCCTTTACGCGTTAAAATTTTTAATACCTGGAAATTTTTTTTTAAAAAGTGATTTTTTTCGAAATGTC
>JAAZTK010001314.1:0-14557 GCA_036507255.1 Megalothorax incertus
GCTTCTCGATACTTTGCTAATGGTATAAGTTTATGGGAGGGTGGGATCCATTTCCCCTTTACATCCAGCTCACATAAATAATCCATCATTTCTTTACGAGGTCCAAAAACAGAGTCTGGGCTCGTGTCATGCTCCCCTGTCCATCCTGTCATCCAGAATCCAGCGAGAAGTACCCTTTTAAAGATGAGGGTGGATGTAGGAGCGATTACAGGCTGTCGTGACATCCCTCCGTAGGTTACCATTATACCACGGTCATCTAGAGTTCGAAGTAGATCAGTCCCAGATCTTCCACCAACACAATTCAGGGCCAATTGAGCTTTTGGTAGAGGATTCTCAAGAGAATTGCATTTGGACAGTTCTTCTTCGGTAATAACTCGTGAGAAACAGTTTGTAGTATTCCCTTCAAATAGTTCCACTTCTAATCTTTTTTTTAGGGCTTCGAACTCTTCTTTGGATCTACTGTTGGCAGCATTTTTATTTGTATTGGGGTCACTCGGTCCTCGTACGACTGACACGCAATTTAGGTTGAACTCTCGACATAGTTGGATTACAGCTTGACCTACCCCCGAGTTCCCTCCATTTTGAATTACAGTATCACCTGTATAAAATCAAGAATTAGAGATCTAGTCATTTAGGTAATCATTTAATTTGCTAGTACAGACCTGGGTGGAGCTTTTTAAAGTCTTTCAGCATACGATAAGCTGTGGGTGGATTAACGATAAGTGTGGCTGCTGAAGCTAAATTCATTCCTCTTGGAATCTGGAAAGTGGAAATAATGGTAAAATCAAGTAATGCAATAGGGAATTATTTAATTAAAGAAATCAGGGTTCATACCTTCATGAAATGCTTATTGGGTGCGACTACAATTGCTGAAATGAAATAGAAATTAAGTTAAATATGATTTTAAACTTGTAAATCTGTTAATTACATTGCCAGGTAGTAGCAAGGGGATATCTAGGTATGACCCAATCATTGACATTGAGTCCATTGGGGTTATTTCCTTCTCCTACACTGAGAACCACTCCGACACCCTCATTCCCAGGGACAAATGGCAACTCTTTTGGCTTAATCTGAAATAATGGAAATATTTATGAATTTTATTTACGACAAAAGTAATTAGTTTTTCTTACAGGGTATGTTCCTTGTATTGTATTAATGTCGGAAGGGTTGAGTGGGCTTGCTAGCATCTTTACTATTGTCTGGAAAAATGTGAGAGAAGAGTGAGAAAACTCAATTAATTAAAAATGAATGAAATTGACAAATTGACAAATCAAACCTTGTTATTTTTAACGAGCTCAAATTGCTCATCATCCGAATATTGTACATTCTCCTTACGGATGACGGTGGCAGGGTCACCATACTCGGAGAACACGAGCTTTTGACCCTTGAGGAGCTGTTTGAGGGTTCGTCCCGTGGAAAAACTTCGAAATTGAGCCCCATTTATTTGATGGCACAACTTTAAGCATGGACCACTCCTCATGATCCTTGGGGTTTAATTGCTTAAATATCCGTCTAAATGACTGAACACACTAATTGGCACCCTACTAATAGACTGTTAATTGCAAAATCAATAATTTGTAAAAAAAAAATTTAATTTGCCAAAACACCCAAAAATTAAAATCTACCCGCGAATCCCTATATCTCGCATAGGCTTCGAAGGCGCAAAACTCATTTTAAATTCAGACAAGTTCCGGAATTTATTTCAATCAAGTTATTTAGAGTAATTAAACCGTCAATAAAGGTCAATTCTAGTATAGAATGGTGTTGGCGATAGGTCTGGAGGGTTCTGCCAATAAATTAGGTATTGGAATCATTAGGGATGGAGAAGTGCTATCTAATCCAAGAAAGACTTTTATTACACCGCCTGGAGAAGGTAAAGTTTTTGTAAAAATGATTAATCTTAAAATAAATAAAAACTGCTTGATTGCAATTATTGAGAGCCATGTGTTTGATTAATTGATACCTTTGTTTTGCAGGTTTTTTACCCAGTGAAACTGCTAGGTAAGAATTCATATAACTCACTGACTTTCAAATCTTATTGAACAATTCAATAAATAAATTACTTATAACAATGTATATAAATGCTCCTACTTAACTTTAATTAAATGCCTTTTAAAATTGGAATTCACAGACATCATCAGAGTGAGATAATTGGCTTACTAGAGCGGGCTTTGATCGAAGCAAAGGTTGAGTTTAAACTTTAATTTAAATTCAAAAGATTGTTAAATAATTTCTGTGTGTTTACAGGTGAAACCGGAAGAGATTGATGTAATTTGCTACACAAAGGGTCCAGGGATGGGTGCTCCCCTCGTTTCAGTGGCCGTAGTGTCGAGGACGATTGCCCAGCTTTGGAATAAACCTATCATTGGAGTCAACCATTGCATTGGACGTTAGTTAATTCAATTGAACTTTGGATTGGATTTGTTAAATACTCGTATATAATACCTACTATATTCGTTCTGTAGATATCGAGATGGGAAGAGCGATTACTGGTGCTCAAAATCCTACTGTACTTTACGTCTCTGGAGGAAATACACAGATAATTGCATATGCAGAGAAAAGATATAGGATATTTGGTGAGTTTGTACTTTGTATTTTATTTGAATTAATATTAATTTATTCAAAGGTGAGACGATCGATATAGCCGTAGGGAATTGTTTGGATAGGTTTGCCCGTGTCCTCAAGTTATCCAACGACCCCAGCCCAGGCTATAACATTGAACAGATGGCTAAATTGTAAATTATATTAAAATCAAACATTTAAAATTAACTATTGTATTATTTCGCAGGGGCAAGAAACTCCTCCCAATGCCTTATGTAGTGAAAGGGATGGATGTATCATTTTCAGGGATTCTATCTTTCATTGAAGAAAAGGCTGAGACCCTGAAGGCCGAGTACACTCCCGAAGATTTGTGTTTCTCTCTTCAGGAGACGATATTTGCAATGCTTGTCGAAACAACTGGTAAATCTAATCTTATTGTGACTTAAAATCAATTTAATTTATTCAAACTAGAGAGAGCAATGGCCCATTGTGGATCTCAAGAAGTCCTAATCGTGGGAGGAGTGGGATGCAATGAGAGATTACAAGAAATGATGGGGATAATGTGTGGAGAAAGGAATGCCAAGCTATTTGCAACAGGTTAAGATCTAATTCCCTTTAATTATGCATTCTAATCCTATAATTCAAACAAAAACTCGGCAGATGAAAGGTTTTGCATTGACAATGGAGCCATGATTGCCCAGGCTGGGCTAGAAATGTTTAAAGCAGGGCTGGTCACCCCTTGGGAGGAGACATTTTGTACTCAAAGGTACAACTCATTACGGTTTTATTTTAATTAATTTCTAATTAAATAAATCCCGAATTTAGATATCGTACAGATGAAGTGGAGGTGGTTTGGAGAGACGATTAATCATGAATATCCATATTTCTATATTAGGTTCTATTTTATTAAGCAGATTATGCATTTTTTACAAATTTTTATTTCCTCAAAGACAAATACTGTATATCACAATTTATGTTAAAATCAAAATTTAATAAAATCATATTTTAACTCATATTAAAATAATCCTAATTCCTATAATAATATCATATTTAGTTAAAATAAAATAAAGGATTCATGATTTGAAATTCAAATCTGGCTTTTAGGTTGGCCTGTATGTTTTAGGGAATATTTTGCCCGATTTGGGGGACCAATAAAAAGCAAGCTATAAACCAACTAATATAAACCATATTTTGCTAAAAATAAACGCTTTTTGGCCAGCCGTCATCAAGAGGGGTTCAATTATTATTTCAATAATGATTTAGGTAATTCCGCCACTAACTTATAATACCAATTCAACCTGTTTTTTTAAAGAAAATAAATATAAACGTTTTGAAAACGTTTGAAATTTTAAAAGCTTTTGAAATACTTTGAAAAAATTACTTTATTTGAAAACGTTTTGAAAACGTAAGGAATTTTAAATGTTATGTTTATGGGAAAGGGCACGCCCCTTTGAGGTGACCTTTCTGGCGACCCCGAGGTCAACTTTCTCATATTCTAAATATGAGAAAGTTGGACCTGACACCAAAATTATTATTTTTTATCATTTATGATCATAAATCATAATATTGGCGGTATAACAAATATTACTGATATCAAGGGGGAAGTGTGAAGCTTCAAAATATAAACATACATTTCAAATAAAACTCAAATATCTTCCCAAATTGACCCCAAAAACAGCAAAAAGTTTTGAGAGCGGTGGGATTTGAACCCACGCCTCCGAAGAGACCAGCGTATTAAAGGGAAAATCACCTTAAGCTGGCGCCTTAGACCGCTCGGCCACACTCCCAATCTTGGGTGAATGAGTTTGAAAATAATTTATATGTTAGCCCGAGGAGAGTGGCTTTAAAGATTGGGGAATCTTTTTATTGGGGGGATTAAAGCGGAGGTGATAAAAAAATGCTGATTAAGTGATCTTATAAAATAAATTATAGAGCTTTTAGCATACATAAAACTACTATTAGTGTAGTATTTAAAGGCAAAGGATCTTTTTGAACTCCGAATTTGAAGTCTCTTTTCAAAAGTATCAACTAATGTACATACAAATAATACCTATTAATCAATGTCTATTAATCAATGGAAGACTAGACAGCTAGCTGAGCTCTATTAATTCATTTTGAACCATTGAGTTTATTTGAAAGAAGTTTGTTCAATCATAGGTACAATAATATAACTTACATTAATTAATAAATTCTGTAACTTATCTAGTATTATGAAATTATTGGAATTTGATTGATATTAAACGAGTGAAAGATTGACTCAAAGTTTCAATTTAAAACCCTGTGAAGAGTCACACTTACATACAATTTTGGCAATTTATTTTTAATACAATCAAAGCGTAAAAATTCAAATTAGAAATTACATTCATCAAAAGGAATTCCCAGAGGAAATACTTTCATTACATAATCATATGGTTTTAGAAAAGATCTTAATAATAATGATATGATAATATCCTATAATAAAGTAAAGTAAAGTAAAGTAAATTAAGAAATCCTGAGTATGAGGTGAACTCCAGAATCGGTCTCCACTACCCCTGACATCTCTCCCGCCTTCAAAGCAAAAGCTGCATCCTCAAAGGGTTTTTGCATCTGACCTCGGCCAAATGGACCCAAATCCCCACCCCTAACAATGCATCCAAAATTCCACATTTTTAACATCCAGTTAACTTTATTTAATTTAAAACTTTACCTTTTGGCACTCGAGCAATCAGAATATTTGCTAAAATTCGTATACCACAATTAGTTACATAATCCAGTATTCCAGACCAATTAAAATTAAAACTTTACCCCGCGAGTTCCGCGAAAGAAGCTTCTCCACCTTTAATCATCTTTTCATAGCCCTAAAATAACGATTAACAAGTCAATTCATTTATTTATCACACCTACTTTTATATCATATTAGAATCAATCAGGAATCTTGAGGCGTCTTACCTTTAATATATCGAGTGCTTCTTCCTTCGACCTCGTTATATTCTCCTCTCGCCTAATTGATAATAATTGTTAATTACATCATTCAATTTACCTAATATTCAAACAGGTAAAAGCGTAGGTAGTAGTAGCTAATACATAATTTTAAAACCAACTAACCATGAAGAGGGTCTTCGTGAATCTCTGTGTTTGACAAGAAGATGACTTGCTTGAACCTTGTTTGGGCCACCCTCAGATACCTTGTATACCAATTAATTATAATATTAATTTCATGTTAATTAATTTAATTAAAAGTTAATGAAGTTACATACGGGAGAAGCCGGCTTTGTGGGCAGGGTCCATTGACTTTCCTTTGTGTACTGGTTCAAATAGTACACTTGTCCTGAGAAAAATAATTAGGTAATTTAAAACAGATTTATACTAATTTAGTAACGTGTCAATTACGATAATTGACAATTGACACAGATGTAAAGTGTCAACTTTACAATTTAAAGATCAATGTACAAAATTATATAGCAATGACATGCAATTCAAACATTCAGTGAATTCGTTGACACTTTTTTAAACTTACCATTGGACCGGCTAACTCTCTTCTCCCATCCCTCAGGAACTACCTCCTCCATGGTCTAGAACTTGACCTTTGACCTTAGTTCTATAGATTAATCAAATCTTCACTGACCAAAAATTCAAAACTTTTGTTTTTAAAGCGGAGAATTCTGAATGACCAAATACAGTCCTTTCCCTCCGCGAAATTCAAAGTTAAACTTGTCAAAATCGGGCCAGAAATGAAGACTTTACCAAATAATTAATTTATTAAAGGTCATTTGAGGTCATTCCTTGTTTCAACTCTTGCCCAAGGATGACTGAACTAAAAACCCGGAGCTTTGAAAGTCTAATTCCGACAGATAATGAGGGGTTAATCACTTCCACATTCGATGAACAGGTTTGTAACAAAATTACGACTTTTTAAAGCAAAATCGTTAAATTATTGACACTAATTATTAATTAACCCTGAATTCACAGGACAAGGTTGAACAACACATCCTAGGTCTATACCAAAAAGCTTTAAAGCTATCGGAAATGTCCTCCTCCCCGTCTTGTCACCAAATGGTCATCCTCCAGCGAGATAAACACATAAACTTTCTTCGGAGAGGACTAAACAATTTATCAGATGCTTACGAGGTTTAATTAATTGTCATTAAAAATTACTATTAATTACATAATTTCAATGTCCAGGCACTGGATGCAAGTCGACCTTGGCTTTGTTATTGGATCCTCCATTCGTTAAACCTTATGGAAAGGGAGTTGGATGGAGAAGAGAAGCGAAGGATCAGTCAATTCCTATGCAATTGTCAAGATAAGGTGGATGGGGGATTTGGTGGTGGACCGTAAGTTTTGCTATAATTCGTTCTAATATGATCTAATTATGTTGGATAATTTTTAGTGGGCAATATCCTCATCTGGCTGCTACATATGCTGCTCTTAATGTACCGTTTTTTAATTTGTTGATTAAAATTGAAATTAATATTCTAATTAATACGATATAGGCACTGTCTTGTCTCAAATCTCGTGATGCTTTCAAATTAGTCAACCTGAATACCTTGCGCCAATTCCTACAAAATATGAAACTTCCCGATGGTTCCTTTCGAATGCACGTTGGAGGAGAAATTGATGTATTTTTTATTGAATTCAATTAAAACGTTTTTACATTCTAATACGTATGTAATTACAGGTTCGAGCAGCTTACTGTGCAATTATTATAGCTAAATTAACCAACATATACTCTGAAGAATTGTTCAGTGGGACTGCACAATGGATTCAAAAGTAAATTACACATGTGACATATTCATTAAAGAAATCATAATTTTAAATGGATAATTTTTTTTAGATGCCAAACTTATGAGGGTGGTTTTGGAGCAGCTCATGGGATGGAAGCCCATGGTGGCTATTCCTTTTGCGCGGTGGCTGCTCTATACCTTCTCAATCAGGAGAACTTAATTAACCATGAAGCACTGAGGAAATGGCTCACCTTTAGACAGCTCCCACTGGAGGGAGGGTTCCAAGGCCGAACAAACAAATTGGTTGATGTATGCTATTCCTATTGGCAAGGGGCTTGTTTTAAACTACTTAAAAAAGAAGAATTTGAGAATGAAGAAGTCTACTTTGACCTCAACCACGGGGGGCTACAAGAATATATTCTGATATGCTGTCAGCATCCTTTTGGTGGACTCATTGATAAACCTGGAAAGTAAGTATTTGTCTAATTATGTTGATATATCGTAATTATTTGCAAACACAGACAAAGGGATTTCTATCATACATGTTACTCGTTGAGTGGCCTGTGTGCAAGTCAATACAAGGATTTGAATGCCTCTGAAAAAGCTAACCCAAAAAACGTACTCCTGCTCAAGGTATTACGATAATGTAAGCATTATTATAATATTGATACTTAATTAATTGGATACTTAGGCTGAAGTGGATAACCTTCTTCGTCCAATCCAACCCGCATTTAATCTTACCGATGATTCCCTCTACGCTGCTATCAACTTCTTTTATGGGCAATCTACTTTGGCAGAAGAAGAGGAACTTGAACCCATTATACGCGAATTATCAGAATCGGAAATACCAGATTAAACTTATAGGATTTAATTAAAAGGGAGGATTTTAAGCTGAATTCTTTTCAGAGTTCCCAATTCTAATCTTGATCGGATTTTATTCCTTGTTCAATCCCTTACAATGCGCATCTTACTTAATCCGTTATTTAAATGTACTATTTATTTTCACATGATTTTATTGATTAATTAATTAATGAAACTGAAAGCAGCACGTATTATTTAACAAATACTGTACTACAATATTCCTAAACTCCTCAAATGTATTAATTTATCTAATCCCAACGATAAACCAATTCTTATGCAATGCAATGCTTAAATAGCTTATTTCTAACTTCACTCGGATTTCTAATTAATATTCAAATCAATTAAATTATTCTTAATTTCAATATAAATAAAAATATACAAATTGAATTATCATTTTGATCAACTTATTGTCTTTTTTAAATTGTTTTTTTTCAAAATCTCATATTAAACGTTTTGGCAAAAAAGGATCTAAAAAGTGTACAATTTTGACATTTTGCCAGCTGTTTTTTGCTACTCTGAAATCTGAATCTGAATCTATTGAGTCACTCGACTGACGACTCTTAACACGTCAACCTCGTTAATTTAAACTTATCTTAAACTGTGTGTGTATAATTATATCAGACCATAATTCATTGAATCACGCCAAAAGTATTAAAAATAACCTTTCAGGTTTGAACTTTGATTAAAACTTGTCGTGGATCAAGTTTAGTAGATCTAAAATATTTTACTTGAAGAACTTAAAACTAAAGATTATATAATTTAGTATTAAATGAACCTTGTAAACTAGTCTGTTCTTTAATACTTTTAGTTTACATAATTCTAGTTTAGTTGAGATATAGTCAGTTCAATCATTACAGTGACACTGACCAGAAGTTCAGGAATCAGAACTCAACCTCCACAAGTCAACGTGTTGGAAGTTATCTGGTATTAATTTTGTGGATCACACGAGCATCGATAATTGTAATAAACATATTTATTTGTTTAAACTCTCAAGCAAGATATAAAGTCTAATTAGTTAATTTAATTCCCCACAGTTGATTCAAAGTTGATCTAAGAATGGACTCGTTCGAAAACTCTGAAATTCAATTTAAAAATCCAGGGTCAAGTCCTCGCAAAGGGAGAAAAAGAGGATCCACGGAAGAGGCAGATATGTCTGGAGTAACGTCCACTTCGGCTGAGATCAAAGCTCCAGCTCAGTCCACCCTTGAGCCTACCACTTCCGCCAAAAGGAAATTTCAAAGGAATAGTGGAGGTGGCGGTGGCCCTCGAAAGATGGTAAAGTCAATATCAATGGATGAGAATGGTCATTCTTCTCCCAATGGATCTCCACCTTCTCCAGCACAGAGCGTCCCCACACGTGGAAAGTCTAGGATCTGGAGAAAGAGAAAGGCCCTTGACCCTGAGGATGACCTCTTTCTTGAAGAGTACTTGGAGATGGGCCAGGCTGCCCTAGGGAGTGGGTTCCATGGTGGAGAGATGGGCAGTCACTCCTCTTCTTGGCATACCCCTTCAATCACTGTTCCATCTACAAAAGAAAGGCCAGTTTTACCCGTAAGTATTGTTATTTACAAAGGATCTTAAAAAGACATTTAATTTCATTTGGTTATGTTCTCCTCAGGCACTATATCGCCCTGCAGCATTCTCTGACGATGAAATATCTTCAATAGAGAGTCACAAGGTGGACTATTCTCAAAAGATTACACTGGAAGTGGCACGTTCAGGTCAAGGTGGGATATTAATCCTTTAAGTTCAGAATTCAAAACTATTAGGATATTAATTCTCTAAATTTTTTCGTAGCTCCTCGTCCAATTCGTGTGTATGCAGATGGGATATATGATCTATTTCATCAGGTTCGGACTATTTCAATTGACTAGAATTAAATTAATTGTATTAAATATGATTGAATAGGGTCATGCTCGTCAATTAATGCAAGCCAAGAATCTCTTTCCAAACGTGTATCTCATGGTTGGAGGTAGGATATTTAAAAATTGTATTTGTAAATGCTAATTGGTGGGTTTTTCTAGTATGCTCGGATGCCCTTACTCACTCCAAAAAAGGATGCACTGTAATGAATGAATTTGAGCGCTACGAGGCTCTTCGACACTGCCGATACGTGGACGAAGTGGTGAGGAATGCCCCTTGGGAATTAGATGATGAATTTCTCGCTGCCCATAAGGTTAAATTACATTTTTTAAGAGGTCCAATTTAAATCCAATTTGAATTTCCAGATTGATTTCGTGGCGCACGATGAAGAACCATATACGGTAGGGGCGGGGAATGACGTTTATGCGAGGCTAAAGGAGCGTGGAATGTTTGTGCCAACGCAAAGAACGGAAGGAGTTAGCACATCAGACATTGTAGCTCGGATAGTAAGGGATTATGATTTGTATGTGAGACGTAACCTGGAGCGAGGTTATACTGCCAAAGAATTGAACGTGGGATTCATTAATGTACGGTATTTACAATAATAGTTTTAAAAAACTCAAATAAAGGTACTAATTTCATGTTTAATTAAAAAGGAAAAGAAATTCAAGTTCCAAAATAAGATGGAGTCTTTGAAATTACGTGGAAAAAAGGTGCTAAACAATTTTGAGGAAAAAAGATCAGACATTCTTCATAAGTGGGAGGTAATATTCAAAATATGACTTCATTAATTCGTGGAATTAATCACAAATAATTAATCCAAAGGATAAGTCACGAGAGTTCATCCACTCTTTTCTCCTCATGTTTGGCCGAGACGGGAGATTATCTCATATTTGGAATGAGGGCTGTGGCAAGATTTTAAAAGCTCTGTCATCCCCGCCAGGCTCACCCAAACACCTCTCTGAGAGTCAACTTATGACAACCCCTGAAGAGATATTCCAGAAACATGGACTATTATTCGATCTGGACCATGATGTAGATCATGAGAATGTCGAAGAAGAGGAAGAGGAAGTAGTCTTCCGAAGACCCACTCGAAAAATGAGCACGATTGGCAAATTCTAAGAAGTAGTACTACCATTAGTTTAGTAGGTAATTGTATACGATAACGTGAACGTGCCCTTGGTCTTGAAATTAGATTAATCATAATGAAAATCAAGTGCAATAATCATTAGCTTGTTTAATACAATTTACACGAGTTATCCGTAGGATAAGATATTACAATAATCAGATTGAAATCAGAGTAAAATAGTTATATAGGATTTGGAATAGTATTTATTTATGCCTACTAGTTACCTTTAAATACCTACATTATTTAACTGAATTGAGAATTTTTAGAGTTTATGTGAATCTATTTATGCAATTGTATTTGAAATTAAAATGCAATGTGATTTGTGCGCTGTATGATATACAGAATTTATTTAAATGCTAATTATGGGAAGCTGGTTTTCACTTTCTATTTCAATCAGCCATATGTATAATGGGTTAATACTTAATATTTAATTAATATTTATTTGGATATATTTTATGGAAAAAGTTGTAAATATTTTAACTTAAATAACAAAATTATTCAATAAACTCAAGATCGTAATATTAGTCCAAAATCGAAGTTGAATTACATTTATTAGTACTAATATTACTCAAAGTAGGTAGAATTTCGGTTATTTTTTTCCCTGCAATTATTAATTATTATCGATTAATTAACTACATATTATTATATTTTTAATTAGGTATTGAACGGTCCGAAACGAAGCCAAAAAAAAGTGCATATCTAAATAATGGGGGAAGTTGACCGCGGATCCTCAGTTTGAATTGAATAATATTTCAAGTTGGACTGACAGGCTAACTATGCCTAAATATTAATTAACCTTGCCTAATTAACTTTGAAAATAAATTAACTAATTAAAATAGCCAAATTATTAAAAATTGAGTTAAGTACACTCGTACATTCCAATCAGTCAACTTTATAATTCCCTGCAATAATGGGATTACAGAAATAAATAATATTCAAAAATTAGGTTGTAAGTTTTTTTAAATCATCTGATTTCAATCCAAAGGTCAATTATCAGCATTTACTGGCATCTGATTAAACTCATTAACCCAACCAATTAATCAAAATATGCAGCTTATTTCAAATCTCATCTTCTTTAGTCTTCTAATTTTATTATATTCCATTATTGGAGTTCAATCTCTACAATCCTCTGTGGTTGAATCCAAATCAGATGATCCACTCAAAATAGGTATGTCAATTATACATTAAAGATAATTTGATTAATAAATATTTTATTTTATTTAGCGGTAATTGGGGCTGGGATTGGAGGATCAAGTTTTGCATACTTTGTGAAGGAACTACTCGGTGAAAGGGTTCAGCTGGACATTTATGACAAGGGTGACGTAGTTGGGGGTCGTTTGGGGACACTTGAAGTCTTTAGCAATGAATATGAGACAGGAGGGTCAATCATTCACCCAAAGAACCAGCATGCAGTTGAACTTACCAAAAAGCTAGGTGCGATTTTTAATTATTTCAAATGAGTAAAAATAATACCCAAATTCTTGAATTGACAGATCTTCGACAAATGGATCCAATGGACAATGAAAAGATGACCCTTGTACATGATGGAAAAGAAGTATTCTCAACTTCGAGATGGCAAATTTCGACCATTGTCCGCTTCCTTTACAGATATGGGCTCCAATTTAATAAACTTGAATCTATGATCAACTCGTTTATTGACTCATTTGAAAGGTATAAAATTGCAATTGCCTATAAATTCTAATTAAATTCTTTAAATCATTTCAAGGATCTACTCGCTTCAATCTGATCTGAACTCGTATGAATCTCCATCTGATCTGCTAAGGGCTATGGACCCTACACTCCTCAATCTAACCTTATCCTCATTTGATAAATTCCTTTTGGACAAGGGATACTCTCCCAGACTTGTCACAGAAATTGTACAAGCTTGTTCAATGGTGAATTATGGCCAGCCGATCGCCAAATTGCATTCTTTTGTCGGTATGCTATCACTTAAATAATTTTAAATAAAATCTTGAACTCAAACTCGCTGTAATTTCTCTTGAAGGAAGTATCTCGATTGCTGGAGCAGATTCTGAACTATGGTCTGTTCAAGGTGGGAATCGGCATCTTGTCCTCGCTTTGCTAAATCATACCAAAAACGCCAAATTACATTTAAAAACGAGAGTTAATGGAATTACCTCACTCCCAACTAAGAAATACACCCTTCAGAACGACAAGGGAATTCATATTGGAAAGGAATACGATCACGTTGTTATTGCATTCCCATTAGAGGCATCTCCAGCATTGCAATTCAACAATTTACCCACATTTCCAACCAAAAATGGGCTCAAATTCCACAGAACCGTTGCCACTATTGGTAAGATTTTATTTTTAATAAGATCTAATCAGGGCTAATATTTGAAAATTAATTAATTTCAGTTTGTGGAGAGCTGAATGCCAATTACTCTGGAATGGGTAATGTGATATCCCTTGATGAAGGACACTGGTTCACATCCCTCTCTCGTATCTTTCCCGTTAAATTAACCAAAGCAGAAACACTCCCCGTCTACAAATTCTTTTCCCCTCAACCTTTGACCCAGGCCAATTTGGACGCTGTTTTTAAAAAGATCCTTCTCTCACGCTCCTTTGATTGGTTAGCATATCCCGATTATATTTCTGGGGGGATCCCTTCAGCCTACAAAACTTCATTCTCCCCCCTGGGCCTTACCCATAACATTCATTATCTAAATGCGATTGAATGGACAGGTACAATATTTTATTTTTATTTATTTAATAAGCGCACATTTAATTATTTCTTAAAATCTTTTTAAAGCTTCTGCAATTGAAATGTCCCTCATCTCTGCCAAAAATATTGCCAACCGAATTGCCGGGGAGAGTTTAGTTGTCGATGGTGCAAAGGTCAAAGAGGAGAAGAAGAAGAAAGAGGAGCTTTAATTTACTTGTTTTTTGTATCGTATGTATTGTACTTAGGCAGCTCAAGTACTAAAAGCAGCATTTACCTTCAATTAAAATTAAATTCATATTGTGACAACTCCCTATAATTAAATTTAGATTGCATTAGTTTCTAATTAAGGATGGAAATACGAGTATTGATGTTTAAAATAACGGATTAAAGCACAGTAATTTGAATAAGCAAACATGTTTACCATTTAATTTTTGCATCTCATCTCACCTAAAACGGCATAAGCTATATAGTTACATTGTTATGCAATTCAGGGTGTCAAGCCTTATGCCATAAGGCAGTTTGGATCAACATACTACATTGCATTATCTATTTTGGATTACTTTTGGATTTGGGTTTCATTTCGAGAGGGGAGATTGACAGAGATTTGACTCCTTATTGCCCCCACTCGATCCTCCTCCTTCACAAGAGTCCTCAGAGTTAGGCCCAGATTGTGATTTTGCGATTTTAATCAGCCGGCGACATTATCCTCCGCGAGAGTGATCGATTGCTAGCTCCCAATGCAATGAAGGATTTACTTGAAGTTGGGTTTGCTGG